>WEKY01024871.1:12105-52635 GCA_013390045.1 Picathartes gymnocephalus | reverse complement strand
GAAGTATATATATATTTTTTTGTTTTAGAAGGGAAATAATCCGTTATTAATATTGCATTGCACAGTTACTCCTAAATTTAGTTCGCCTTCATTTTTTTTGGTCTGATTACTCCCGTAGTCGGTTCTGTGTGCCAGCTCCCCGAAATTAGCTCAGTGCTGCAATATTTGGGTTGCAAATACTGCAGGGCAGGGTTCGCACGCCGAGATATTGCTCGGAATTAGCCAAAACAAAAGGCTTTGTAAGCGCCGCCGGTCCAGAGGTCTCCCCTGGCCTGTGGCAAGCCCTGGCGTTGGAATGGTGATGGATGGCGTTCCCTTGCATTGCTGTTTAGCTGTGGCAGAGATGGAGGCCAGAGGGGGGGAAAAAAAATGTGGTTGGGCTTCTGCAGGGAGATTCCTGCATTGTCTGAGGAGCTGCTGTCCTTCGGGGCTGGCGTGGGCTCTCCCGGCCGGAGTCTGGGCGTATTTAGCCTTAAAATGCATTTCCTGCTCGCCCAGCCGGGGTTTTTTCCTGCAGAACCCACTGAATGCCTTCTCATTTTCCGCGTTTCGCGGCTCTGTGGCCTGTGGAGCGAGGCTGGATCCCTTCAGCCCAGGCTGACAGACTGCAGTGAGCTCTCCGCACACCTCAGGTCAGCGGCGGCTTTTGTAACAACCTCCCCTGATGAAATCACCGGGCTCGGAGACATTTTCTGGCCAGGTTTGGCTGCTCCAGCAGGGATCTGTGGCCTGTTCCTTGGCCGGTGCATCTCCTTGGAACTCGTGTGCCTCGGCTGCTCCGTCCCTCGTGGCTGGACCCACTGGTGTGGGTGGAAAAAGGAGTTGGTCTCTATTTTCCAGCCGGGAGTCGCGGCTGCCGTGGTGGCACGGGGTGGTTTTGGTCTCTGTGGCCGGTCCTGAGGAATGGGAGGAGCAGGGAGCGGAGGAAGTGGTGCTGGATGGTGCCTTGGTCAAGGGGGATCCCACACCATGTGGGGTGTGGGTTGTGGGTTGTTTCACCAAAACTTGGGGCTGTTTCTCCTTTTCCGTGGATATGTGATTTATTTCTGCTTCTGGAGGAAGAGGAGACTTGTGGGCCTTCTGGTTCAGCCTTTCTGCTGATACAAAGTTGATTTTTCTGCTTTTACTCGCTGGTGTACAGCACATTTTTCCCTCCCCAGTCTCTGTTCTTGCACACGGAGGGGTTGCATAAACCAGATGAATTCAGTGGAGCAAAGGGGAACCTCAGATCTTATTCTTGCCCTTGGAAGAGGTTTTCCTTCTGAAACAAAAAGTGATTAACATGTATTGACACATCCCACGTTGGTGATGATGTATCTGCAGCGTGGGTTTTATGGATGCTCATTACTCTGGAGCTGGAGTTGGTGACCTTCAGTCCCACGTGGACATCACACACTCGTTTTTGGGGGATTGGCTATTTCCTCTGGGGCCTCGAGCTGCCCTGGGCAAGCTCAGGGAGCAGGATGGTGCTGTTTGAATTTCCTCCTGGCAGTCAGATGAAGCAGCCGGCTGTCATGCCCTGAGCTCTGGCTCTTGCAGGGTTTGTCAGTCATCATCCTGCAGGCCTTGGGATGGAGTTTGTTCATGCAGGGCTGGGCTTCCCTGGCCTGGCACCTCTCTGTGTCTGTACTAAATGCACTCTTTGGGGTTCCCTTACCTTGCTGTGGTCCCTTTGATGCTCTGGGTTTATTGAGGGAGCTGAGCTCCAGGTGGAACAGGAGCCTCGTGCCCGTCTCCTTATGGGGCTCTTGGGGATTGTGGAAAGCTGGGCACGAGCACAGGCTCCCAGCCCAGGTGTGTGACCAGGAAAAGAAGGAAAGAAAAAGAAAGGAAAATAAATGGAAAGAAAAGGAAAAGAACCTTTTATTGCTTGATCTGAGAGCTAGCAGAGCCCACAGCCTCTGTGGAGCAGCCAGGCCTTGTGGCCTCACCCAGGAGCCACCAGCCCACAGCCAAGGACCCTTAAGCAGATAGTGATAATTCCATTTATTTCCTGGGGCAAGGGAGGCTCTTCCTTTTTCCAGGGTGACCACTTGGTCGAGGAGGTTGTGGCTACCAGATGTTTGTGGTTGGAAATATTTGTCTGCGAGGAAGAGGCAGGCAGGGGATGCTGTGGGACACCAGGAAAGGCTGCTCAGGGCAGTGCTGGGTGTCCAAGGCTCACCTCGGATGTCTCTGTTGTTGTTGAAGGCAAATTCACTGATGTCACACCTGGGAACTGGAAAATGCAGGGGTGGAATTCGGAGGGGGAAATAATCCCTCTTGTTTCCTTTCTTCTAAAGGAAAAGTAGCCTTGCTGCTGTAAAATAACAGAGGGACATCATCCAAGATGCTCTTTCCAATGAAATTCTCCCTGTGCAATTTCTGGGATTAGCAATGGCTTCATTGGGGGAAGTACATTTAATTTCTTTGTTCCATTCCCGAAAATAGTTTTCCTTGGATGTTGTAACACAACAGACTGGAGCTCTGAGAGGGCACAGTCAGTCGAGCACATGGATCACGTTTTACCCAGGCTTTTGTTTGTGTCTGAAGCAAAATGTTCCCTCTGAGGAGCCCAGCTGATATTTCAGTCCAAAACCGCTTTTGCTTTTTCTCCCAGATGATGGTATTTTACCCAAATGATGTATAAATCTGCATCTTTTCTACTTATTGTGCTGTCTTAATCTTGTGTTCTTTTAGCAATGATCATGATTTTGCATGGGATTATGACTTCAGTGAGGGAGTTAACAACTGGAGGAGTTTTAGAGGGAAAATAAAGTTAAATTAATTTTCTTTTTTTTTCCAGCTATGCTTGTGTTTAGAAGAGCTTTTGGTCATAGATCTGACTCCAAATCAGATTATTTATTTTTCATCTATCAGATATTTTATAATTCTTATCTACTGTTACCCTTTTAGCAGGACAAGGCAAAATTGTCTTTCTTCAAAATTGCACTTTTGCAGTCAAAGCAGCTCAATAAGAAATACTTTCAGGGACATTTAATTGAAAACAGAGCAGAGTCACATTTTTTAATTTGAAACATGCAGGTGAAGTGATTTTTTTTTTTCAAGAAATAACAATAATAACAATAATAATAATTATTGTCATCATCATTGGCCGTGGTGCTTCAGCTACTTTGAGGTGAGACTGAGCAGTGTGGGTTCCTCCCGGAGCAGGGCTGGAATCTGGGATTCTGTATCCATGAGGGGATGCACAGCTTTGGCTCCTCCCTGGCACGACTTCGGGGTTGATCCCCTCAGGTTTTTCAGGAGAAAAATCAGGTTTTGGAGGAGCAGTTGGGGGCTGAGCCCAGCGCTGGCCCAGTGGCATTTGGGGATCTTTGTCCCAGTTTTGGGGCACTCGGGAGCCTCAGCACCTCCGGTGGCACTGCTGGGGAGGGAACAAAGGGGATTCTTCCCCCCAATTAGTTAAATGCTGTTAATCATTTTCCACGGGGAACTCTGCCGTGCCCCGGTGCCAGAGGCACATGGAAGGTGTGGGGGACGTGTCCCAGCCCCGGCTGCCCGGGCTGGGGTGTCACCTGCCCAGAGATCCCTGCAAGAGGTGGCACATCCCTGAGTGCTGTGACAGTGCAGCTGTGATGGTGACAGGAGCAGTGCTGCTGTGACAGTGGCAGTGGTGGCACTGCTGTGACTATGACAGTGCAGCTGTGACGGTGACAGTGGTGGCGCTGCCGTGGCGGTGGCAGTGGCAGCGCTGCTGTGGCAGTGGCAGCGCTGCTGTGACGGTGGCAGCGCTGCAGTGACGGTGGCAGTGGCAGCGCTGCTGTGACGGTGGCAGTGGCAGCGCTGCTGTGGCAGTGGCAGCGCTGCAGTGACGGTGGCAGTGGCAGCGCTGCTGTGACGGTGGCAGCGCTGCAGTGACGGTGGCAGTGGCAGCGCTGCTGTGACGGTGGCAGCGCTGCTGTGACGGTGGCAGCGCTGCTGTGACGGTGGCAGTGGCAGCGCTGCAGTGACGGTGGCAGTGGCAGCGCTGCAGTGACGGTGGCAGTGGCAGCGCTGCAGTGACGGTGACAGGGGCAGCGCTGCTGTGACAGGGGCAGTGGCAGCGCTGCTGTGGCAGTGCTGCTGTGACAGTGACAGCGCTGCAGTGACAGTGGCAGTGGCAGTGCTGCTGTGACAGTGGCAGCGCTGCAGTGATGGTGACAGGGGCAATGCTGCTGTGACGGTGGCAGTGCTGCTGCGTGTGGCCAGCCCCGGCTGCTGGCTCGGGGAGATCCTCCCGCCGTTGTTCCCTCGCTGCCTCTCCCCAGCAGCTCCGGCCCCAGCACTGGGATAGATTTGTATATTTATGGTTCCACGATTACTCTTAATTGCTGCAGATATTGAGTCTGCCAGATGTTGGTTGTCTTTTCCAGCATGGGCTTAACTGGTACTAAGGGTTGAACTGGAAATAATTGTTTTACCTCAGGATGGTATTTCACTGGGAAGATTAATAAAGTCCACTTGGAAAAGAGATTATCTTAAATTTGCTGCAGCTGGGAAGGACAAAGATTATCATTGTCAAAGGCAGCGCGCGTCAAAACTCACTGGAGCTTGGTTTTTTTAGAGAAGGGAACTTAATAAAAATGTGCTTAAGATAAGCCCTGGAGGAATGTCTGAGAACCTTTAAGGCTAAAATATCAGCAGTAACAAGATGCAAATGTTCTGCATAGACCCAATCAAAAACAAATAATTTTTTCATCCCCCTGGAGGAATGTAACCAGCGTGGCAGACCTGTCCCTGCCTCGATTGGTCACAGGACTGGCAGGAACAATCTCTGTGGGAAGCCATCGCTTTAATTCTGCTATTCCTGCTTTTCTTTTTCTGTTTTAGAGGGATAATTATTTTTCAATGTGGCTTTTCACAGAAATTCCGGATTTTCCACTGCTTCCAGAGCAGCCTGGTCTGGGGGATTTTTGGCTGCCCCTTACAAGATGTGAAGTTTGATATTAAATGCTGGCTCTGGTGAAACCTGAGACTCAGGCTTGAAAAGCCTCTTTTTCCCTGGGCTGGGAGAACGTCAGTTTTCCTTGTGGAGAAGGGATAAAATTGCCTGATGTGAAAAAAAACTTGGCTTTGTGGCACAAATACCCAGTTGTAATTGCTGGGTGGAAAGTGGCACTGCTTGGAGCCGTGCAAGTGAACACCATAAGAGTAATATTTCCTTAAATAATTCCATCTTCCCTTTCTGAAATGCTGCTGCAGAGACATTTAGGGTACACACGGGTATCTGGAGCACTCTCAGAAATCTCAGGTTTATTTATTTTTTTTTCTCCCATGATACAACTGGAAACTGGGACTTCTGGGTTGTAGGGATGCAGGAGAAGGTTTGGGAGGAGGGGATCCCTTTGATCCTGCTTTCTAGCAGTGCTCCACGGAGGGGTTGGGGCTGTGCTCGAAATATTTAATAGACAAAATCTCTGTGTGTGTGTGCCTTAAACTTTGTAATGGGAGGGCCGAGTGTGTTGTGACTGACTTGAAGAAGTTGTTATTCTGAAGTTTATATTTAAATTATAATTAAAATAATGAATTTGTAGATGAACTAAATGGGGAGAAAAATTCCCCCCCTCATGTTGTGATTGGAGTTTCGGAGAAACTGGGGCCGTGTTCCTCGAGGAGAAGCTTCCCCTGCTGCAAGAGAACCACAGGACTGTGTGTGTGTATTTTGAGTTTCCCTTTTGGTTCCTCTCGTGACTCACTCTGGGAAGCTCTGGGCTTTCTGAAGGCAATAAACCCCCAGATTTTCAGAGCACAGCTTAAAGCTCAGCAAGTCTGGGAGCAAACCCCTCAAATAGCTCAGATCTTAAACCCAAACAATCTTCCCAGGCGCTGCAGTGCAGGGCTGAGGTGGAAGCAAACACAGAACGAGTGGTTCCCAGCTCTTCCCGTGGGGCTTTGGAGCAGAGGTGCCTCTGGAGTGTTGGGCTGGGAGTTAAGGAAAGCTCTGCACTCACCTCCAGCTCAGCAGCTGCTTTTTTGTGGCTCAGGGCTTGTGGTGCTTGCTCTGCCAGCTCTCGGGTTGGTTTCCGGCATCTGCTTTTCTCTATGACTAAATTTACTTTTTTCTGTGCTAGAAATACTCACAGGATGTTGTTTTTTGCTCCTGAAGAGGCCCTGTGGGTCCCTTCCAACTCGGGATATTCTGATTCTAAATCTCCATCTTGGTGTTTAAAACCAGCTTTTTTTTTTTGGTTTGTACAAGAAAGGAAGAGATTTCTTCCATTTTTTTTTTGGAGTTTAAAAAGCTTAACAGTGTCTGTGTTTACACTGTTCAGTGTGACTGAAACTCCGGTGTAACCTTGTGACCTCTTCCTATAAAAAATTACCTTGTTCCAAGAACCCTGAAGGGATAAGTGAGAAGTGATAAAAAAGGCAATAAACGATACTGCACAAGACTGATACGGCTTGGGAAACAGGGAAATCATGGAATCACGGGGTGGTTTGGGTTGGAAGGGCCCTTAAAGATCCAATTCCAGCCCCTCTGCCATGGCAGGGACACCTTCCACTGTCCCAGGCTGCTCCCAGCCCCATCCAGGCTGGCCTTGGCCACTTCCAGGGATCCAGGGGCAGCCACAGCTGGGTGTGTTTTTCTCAGGTTTCCAACCTTGAACCTCCCACTCCTGCATCTGAAGGGAAGGAATTTGCCTCCACTCCATGATAAATTTGGAATAAGGGACAAAAAAAAGATTATTTTAGTATGGCAATAGCCTGGGCACACTGAGAGCTTCTTGAATTTCAGAGACATCATTAAAATGCCTTAATTTGGGTCAGCCTCTTCTCCCAGGGAACAGGATAAGAGAAAACTGCCTCGTGTTGCAGGTTTAGATGTGAAATAGGGAATATTTCTTCATGTAATGGCTCACAAAGCACTGGCAGAGGCTGCCCAGGGCAGTGGTGGAGTCACCATCCATGGGAATGTTCAGAAAACGTGTGGATTTGGCTCTTGGGGTTGTGGTTTGGCTGCCTGGAGATGCTGGGGAGGAGTCCTGTAGGATGCTGGGATCTGGTTTTGATGCCAAAGAAATAAAGAACTTTCCTGGTGTTTCCTAATCCCTGATGTCGCCTCTTCTAGAAACAGTTCAAATCATCCTGCTTCCACTTCAACCTGGAAAAAGCTCAGGTGATTTTACCAGAGGTGATTTCAGGAAACCTGGGAAAGATTCCCTGACCTTTTCCAGTGCTGTGGCAGCTGGGGGAAGCACACGTTTTTACCACCACCGGATTACCAAGGCGCTTCGCTTCAAAAACCTTTTTAAAAATTAAATGGGGAGCCTCTCCCGTGCGGTTGCTGTGTGGGTGCCGCTGGTCCACGTGCAGGAGTGACATCAGCCGTGGCTCTGGGTGTCCTGCAGGAAGGGAGGGCTGGCAGAGAATGCGGCTCTGTGCCCCTAATGACGCGTCCTGCTCGTTAGGGAGCCCGGCCAGCGGCCAGCGCCTGAAATCCCAGCCGAGAGTCCCCGCAGCCCTTTGTTCCTCTCCATGTGACTCCCCTGGCCTCCAGCGTTTTGCCGGGCTCCCCGTGGCACACTTCCCCAAAACCTTGGTAATTTGGATCCCTTTCCAAGTGGAGTTTGGGACTGCGCTGAGTCACGTCGGCTCTTTGTGCCCACGCTGCTCTTTCTCGCTGGGGACAGGTTCAGGTGTCCCGTTTTTGGCTTTTTCTGCCTGGAAAGCAGCGCCATTCCTTGCTTTGGAGATGGAATTTCCCTGTGTGTGATCAGAGCTTTGCACTGCTGCTGGGTTTAATCTTCAATCTGGTGCTCATTTCAGGGGGTTTATTCTGAATTTGCACTGAAATCCAGTCAAAAACAAGGCTTGGTGTTACAGCCTGCACCTCAGTTCCATGTAACTTCCCAAATCTCTTGGTTCTGTGGACGAATAATTTTCAAATTTCCCAATCATAAGGCTTTGGGAACATGCCAACCTCAACCAAAGCTCTGTATTTTATGGCTGTGTGCACTTGGGGTGCTTGGGTTTATTTGCTGTGTGTGGCACAGACATCAGTACCTGGAAAAGTGCTGGAAAACCTGGCAGCTCCGAGATCCTGGATAAAAAGAGGAGGAATTAACTTGCTCCTCTTCATGTGGGCAAGGGAAGTTGGTAATTTGCAGTGGCTCATCCAGCCAGGGAATGCTGAAGGAAGTGATGATTTACAGCAGGACTGGATCCCCCTTCCCTTAAATGCAGTGACTCAGGCTGGAGTCTGAGATCAAAGGGGTTCTGCCTCAGGATTGATTCCAAATCGGTGATTCCACTGGAAAATGCCTTTCTGCCTGTGGATTCTTACAGGTCAAGTTTGTCTCTGAGGGGAGAAAATACAACTGTGCCATTTCTGGGGTTTTTTTTAAAATGAAGCTCCTCTGATAAAACAGAATTTAAATTGAGCAGGCCCATGTCAGTTCAGGCACAGAATCTGACCCTGACGAGTCAAATCTGGTTAAAGAGAAAACCAGGCACTGGTGTAAATTTACTGAATTCCGTAAATTGGCAGGGGTTGCATTAATATTGAATCGCAATGGGAATATTTTAATATCAATATTTAATATTTCAAACAGCTGCTGTCATTAAAACTCCTAGAAGAAAATCCCCCTCTTGCGGGCAGAAAATAAATCTTTATTTCCCCTTCTTCCATAAGGCATTGACCATATGCTGAAGCACTGGGCAGTCTGGAATCTTTTCCCAACTCTTTTATTAAATTTTTTCCCCAAATGACTGTGCCAGAATCACCTCGCCTTTGGCTCTTTATGCAGTTTTTAAAACACTTTTTTTTCCCCCCCTCTCTTTTTTATTATTTTGTTTCAAGAAAGGGAGAGACGGGGAGCGCAGAGCACTTAAAAAATTCCTTAATGCCCTGGAAAACGTGTCCCCATTAATCTGTATTCCCTAGCCAGCGCAGAGCTGCTGGCTGTCAGTGGGAGAGCAGCTTTGCTTGTTCCGGGGACAAAGTGACCCTGGGAATGTTGTCCCACGTGTGGAAAGGCTGCACGGGGCTGGCTCCCCTTGGGAGGCACAGATGGATCTGCAAATAAACGCCTTTTCCTTCCTTCTCTCCCTTGGTGTGCCATGAAGGTGGGGGGGGTGGGAGCCTCATGTGGGGCTCTGGGTGCCGAGGCACTGGGCTGCTCTGGGTTTATTTCAGCCCTAAAAGAGGTGTCCCCCTGTTTCCAGACATGCAGCCTTTTCCTTCTCCCGGTGTTCAGCGGAGCATTAATTACAGTTTGATCTTTCTCCTGTAACATTCCCAATGAGATACAGCTCCGGGCCCGTGGGCAGGGATTTATTCCCTGTGGGGAGCTGTGGTTTAGGGGCTTTGGGTCCATGACTCAGCTCCATTCTCCTGGAATTGTAAGGCACTGGAAGGCCCGGGAATGAGGTCACTGCCTCAGTCACTCCAGCTCCGTTCCCTGGCCTTTTGCAGGGAAGGAAAGTGGGGAAAGGCCAGGAGAATTGGGATTGTTCATCCTGGAGAAGCTCTGGAGTGACCTAATTGTGGCCTTCCAGTGCCTGAAGGAGCTGCAGGAAAGATGGAGAGAGATTATTTACAAGGGACAGGACAAGGGGGAATGGTTTTAAACTAAAGCAGGGACAATTTAGATGGGATTTTGGGAAAGAATTCTCCCCCATAAGGGTGGGGAGGCCCTGGCACAGGGTGCCCAGAGAAGCTGTGGCTGCCCCTGGATCCCTGGAAGTGTCCAAGGCCAGGCTGGAACAACCTGGGACAGTGGAAGGTGTCCCTGCCCGTGGCTGGGGGTGACATTGGATGATCTTTAAGCTCCCTCCCAACCCAAACCCATTTTGGGATTCCATGAAAACCAAGTCTGTACTGGAACTCTCCTGCTCTCCATCCCTTCCCCTCCACAAATACCCCAGGGCTGTCCCTGCCCTGGCTGTTTCTGTCCCTGCCCTGGCTGTTTCTGTCCCCCACTACTGAAAATTCAAGTACTGAACAACTCCAGTTCTTGGAAATCTATGCAACTGAGGCAGCAAAAGCAACTGTTTCGTTCGTGTGAATTGAAAACTGTTCTGCCTTTATATAAATATTTAAAAATGCCTCATCTTGAATTTTATACCTCAGCTGTCACCTTTATTAATTTGCTTCCCTCTCAGTGGCAGAGGGCTGTGGTTTAATGGTAATTCTGTGGTCACCACAGTTAACTGGCAACCCAAAACTTTATCAATCTGCCCGTTGTACCAGAGGTGATCAAAGCAGCCTGAACAGGGGATACATTCTTCTGTTCCTTGTGAGGGCTGTTGTGTGTCCAGGCATCCCTGGAGCCCCTGAAGAGCAGTTTATTTCTGTTAACATTTGGGTTGTTACAATTGTGACACAGCACATTAAATGTATTTACCTCTGTGAAGGCAGTAAAACTCTTCCAATGCAGATAAGGGAATGGATCTACAGGAGCGCTGTAGGGGTGCTGCGTGTTCCTCAAGTGTCTTCGGAGCCCTTGAAGAACAGTTTATTTCTTCCCCTTTGTTGACATTTCTGTTGTTACAATCTTGGCACTGCACATTAAATATATTTACATTTTCAGAGGCAATCAAACTCCTCAAATGCAGATAAGGGAATGGATCCATAGGAGCACTCTTGGGAGTGTTGTGTGTTCCTCAAGTGCCTTCGGAGCCCTTGAAGAGCATTTTATTTCTTACCCTTGGTTAATCCTCGTGTTCTTACAACCCTAACACTGCACATGAAAGCTACACTTCAATATATTTAGATTTTCAAAGGCAATAAAACTCTGGAAATGTAGATAATGGATCTATAGGAGCACTGTAGGAGTCCCGTGTGTTCCCTCCAGTGGCATCGGAGCCCTTGAAGAAAAGTTGATTTCTTTTGAGGTCAGAATCTCCACACTGCACATAAAAGCTGCACTTAAATATATTTGCTTTTACAAAGGTCATAAAGCTCTTAAAACAGAGATAATGGATGCAGTAGAACACTGTTGGGAGGCTTTGCTGTGCCCTAGGTGTGTATTCCACCTGTCTTCCTGACTCCTTGGAGCAGATAAGCTTCATCTCATTTTTCCTTTGATCTTTAGTAGGTTCAGTAAAAGTTTTTAGTGTTGGGACAGGGATTAACATGAGCTGAGCTCTCAATTTTGAGGCTGGTTACTAAAGATGTGGTGGAAGAGGGAGATAAACCTAAAGACAAGGTGAGGAGGGCATGGGCACTCCATTATTTTGCTTGCTTCAGGCTGGAGAACAGCACAAGGGAGTGAAAATCCAGTAATGAATTCCAGCAGATCCTTTCAACAGAAAGGTAATCCTGATCTGTTATCACTTGGTCTTATCAGGGCCTTTCCCAGTGACTGAGGTGATAACAGCAGTGTGGCTGGGCAGGGAGGGCTATTTATAGACAGCATTTACTCATGGAATCAGAAGGTAAATAAAGGCCTTTTATGGGAGAGGATGTTCAGCACCAGTGTTTTGAGCCTTGTGCAGGTTCCATTCTGAGAGCTGAGCTCAGCCAGTGCACATTCAGTGACACAGTTCAGTGTTGCTTCACAGGATGGATCAGTTCTTCCCAAAAATGGGTGATTTTCCCGAGTGCTGGAGTGAGAGGAGATGGGAACATCCCTGGGACAGGAGGTTCACGTGCTGGTGTTTGGCTGTGGGTGATGGAAGTGGTGCTGTCCCTGGTGGGCTTGTGCCATCCCAGGGATTTATTTCCTTTCTTTCAGGCTGGTGTATTCCTGAGAGCAATCCTTCGGGAAGGCTGTCAGCCTAACTGGGATGGATTTCCAGCTCTGGGAATCAGGGGGACAGCCCTGGTTTGGTCCCAGGGTCACACTGAGCCCTGTCCTGGCTCCCCTCCTCACCAGAGACCTCCCTGGGACCCTTGGTGGAAGGCCAGAGTGCAATTCCAGTGCTCTGTCTGGAGAGCAGGAGACCCGAGGCACCACTCCAAACATCTCCTTCGGACTGCCCTGAAGTCACAAGGCAGTTGTGAAACAAAATAATCCTCACCCTACATGGGAAAGCTTTCCTGTAGTCACAGGCCCGGTGGACAATTCCTCGGAGCTGTGATGGAGGAATCTTCCCCGGAGTCATGTGCAGTAGCTGAGATAATGCACTATTTTCACTTGGCAGCCTCCAGGAGAGCTTTCATGAGGTGTTTATAGGAGAGAGAAAGGAAAAACATGCCACAGAAGTTTGCCTGGACTTTCCGACAGCTTAGATCTTATTATGGCCTTAAATCCCTCCTGGAGCTCCTTGTCTGAGCTGCCAGAACTTTGGCAAAGTCTCTGCCTGGTGCTGAGAGGTCTCGGCAGCAGTAGGAGGTGAGAAATTACAAAGGAAATGTCCCGAGCACCATAAAAACACAAATGTATTTTTAAGAGGATGATGGTGTATATTAGAGCACGCTCTTACGTCACCTCCTCAGAGTGGCTGCCAGGCCGCAGCAATGTGGAATTATTCTGCTTTGTTACAGCATGTTCTTGGTTATGATTTCAAATCTGGTTTATTGTGGGCTTTGTTTCTCTTATTCTTTATCCTTCTGCCCAAGATCCCTCCTCCATACTGATGTTTTTATCAGCTCTGGAAGTGTCTCTTGCATTCTGGAGATGATTAAAAAAACCCCCACCCAATCAGAAAAAAGAACTGAGAATTCAAGGTAAAAGAAGAAGGAAAGGTGAGAGAAGGAGAAATACAGATGTATGTGGAAAAATATGGGTTCTTCTCATGCTACTTAAAGGCTTGCGGGAGAGCCTTGAAAATCAACTCAAGTCTCGTGTTCTGGATTTTATTTCGAAGCCCTTGGGGTGCGTGGCCTCCGAAGTGAGTCCTGCCAAGGCCTCCTGGGTAATGCCCTGCAGGACCTGTGGGGTTTATTGATGGGTATTTTATGTGATCCTAAGATTCACCTGCTAAAGGGGAGGTGAAGGAATAAGAGTTTGAAGTGGGGAGAGGAGAAACAGGGTGGGACCCCCTGCTTTGGAAACCTCAGGATGTCAAGGGCAGTCACATTTTTGGTGGGGAGGGTGGGAGTTCCTAGTCATGTTTGGTGGCAGCTTGCAAAGAGCTTTTATTTATTACAAATATTTGCTTAATGCTGCCTTGGGTGCAGGTTACAGGGATGGAGGATTTTTCCTGAAGTCCTCACGTGAGTAAATCGTGCATCTTAGTGAATTATTAAAACTCGATTGAAGGCTGGAATAAGTTTTTTTTTTTTGTAATATTTTTATTTAACTTTTAATTTCAATTGTTTTTCTGTTAAACTCGGGCTAGGCATGGTGGTGCCCATCTGCTGCTGGTTTACTCCATTTGATTAGCTGAGAAGCACGAGGCAGTTTCCAAGTTTCCCTGGACAACGGCCGGGTTTTGCGGTGATGATCCCGTGGCTCAGCCCCGCTCAGCCCTTCCCAGGCACTCCCGGTCTGTTGGGAGCTCCCTTGCGAAGAGCCCGGCTCCAATTTGCGGGAGCCGCTCCTGGCCCTGCCCTGCCCTGCCCGGCCCCGTGTGGCTGCGGGACTGAGCTCTCCGAAGGGGTCACAGGGCTCTGCTGGGACACGGGATAATCACACGCTGTGTTCCCCTTTGTCTGCCCGGCCTCTCGGAAGCTTCTTTTGACCTTCCTGCTGCAAACCTACAAGTTTCTCACGTTAGCACTTGCACCAGAAGAGCTGGAGGTGGTGAATAGTCCGGGCCGTGTGGTGCCTTAGGATTCAGCTTTTATATTTTTCACATCCTGCAATGCTTTAGTGTGCAACTCCAGAACTCCACAGCCTGTCAGCTGCTGCTCTCCTGTTTTATTCAGACAGAACAATTCCTCTCTAGGCCTGAAACTCAAAGACATCTGTCTCAGGCCCCGAAAAGTATAAACAAAATGAGCTGGAGGAGAGCAAACTGGGGGCATATGACTTCATTACCTGAAGCTGTAATTGGAGGATTAACCCCAGTATGTAAATGGCCCTAACTTAGAATTGTCTGAAAAACTCATGACCATGGTCCATCTCAAGTGTAGCCCCTTGGAGGCTTTGACTGCCCAGGGTGTATCTAGTGAAGGCCTTTAATAAATACCCATTTCTATTCTCTTAATCTTGTCTGGCCTCTCTTCTAGGTAGCCACTCCAAGGCAGCACATGAGTGAAATGGGATTTAAAAGCACTTCATGGGCTCCTTCTTCCTGCCCTGCTCTTGCAGGGTTGGCAAAAAAACCCCCTCCTTCAAGATGTCCAATTTCTGCTTCTTGTTTGTTCAGAGCTACCTAGGCCTGGCTGCCAGACCCTTATAATGAAATTTAACCCCCCTGCATCCCATAGATGGGGAGATAAACACAGAGCACTTTATCAGGAGCAGAGAATAACTGGGTTTGGGACTTTTGCAAGAAGCTTAAAAAAGAATTGACTTAAATCAGTGCTTTCTTCAGGCTCAGCCTCTCTGTTCTTTGTCCTTTGCTGAAGTTTTATAGGACATGTAGTGGTTTTAGTTTGTCTCCTCACACGGAGGATCTTTTGTAGCCCTAATGATTCTAAAGCATCTGCTGCTGTGTTTTGGTGGTATTTTCTTCAAAGAGTGTGGTCATCAGTGAGTTTATTCAGTTGAATATTCGTAGCACTTTTTTATATTTGCCTGTGCCACAGTATTGGGACAAAACACCTGAATGCACAACAGGCTAAATCGCATAAAACTGCAGCTTGTCAACAGGCACAGCTGTAAAATAAATGTAAATAAATGTGTGTGCATGAGGGGCTGTCGTTAATGCAGGAGGTTTGTAGTGTTTCTGTTTGCTGGAGGTTCCCTTCCACGGGAATTCAGGATTTGATAATTAACTGTAGCCAGCAGCACTCCCAGCAATGTAATCCTGTGCTTTCCAGATTACCTGTTTGCAAAGCAGTCGGAGTAATTACTTTATCTGCAATTGTGACAACACTTGTACAGCAGTGTGACGTTCTGTGGGGCTGTTCCCTGAGCTGTGCCCAGCCTTGTCTTCGCAGGCCTGGAGAGCATTCCCGAGATCCCTCAGTGGCACACGAGATAAGGGTTTGGTAATGTGCAGAGAGGAGCGTGGAGCTGCTCTTTGGGAGAAAACAGTTTGATCAGAGCAGAGCTGAAAATGGGAGTGTGCTACAGAGAGTGCTGCAGCTCTGGAAAAAGGGAATTTCTTCCTAGTTTTAGTTGAGTTCTATGGAGCTTCCCTTCTCCTTTCCATGGCAGGGGTTGGAATAAATAGGTCCTTAAAGTCCCATCCAACCCAAACCATTCTCCTTTCCCTCTGTGTTCTCCAGTTGTGCCAGTCCGTGAGTTCCCAGCAGTGCCCTGAGACTCCCTCAGAGGTAAAATAAAAACAGCAGCGCAGGAAAAAGCCTTGGAAAAGTGATGCCATCCTCCCAAACTGAAACCAGGATGTGCCCACTTTAAATTTGCTTTTTGTTGTTAATAAAAGTCTATATAGAGAAAGGGAAAAAATAATTGACTAATTCAGCTCTTTGGCAGCTCACATGTCCCTGATGAGTCTCAAGGCTGTCTCAAAGAAATGAGGGCCAGTCTCAGAAATTGGAAGTTTGAAGTTCATCATATTTCCCTTTTTCTTTTACTTCCTAGAGGTATCTGGCTTTGGAGAGGTTCCTCTTCTCTGGGCTGCACGTTTTCCCCCTCCCCAGTAACGTTTTTGTCCGGTGCTACCATTGATGTTTTTCTGATTGTAGACTTGTTTGTCCTTGTTCTTTTGGCTGCGTTTCCTTGATTCCCAGAGTAAATCTCTCTCCCCCAGAGCAAAGGCCCAGGCCAGCCCTGCAGACCTTTGCCCAGGCTGCTGTTTCCCACAAGGCTCTTTTGTTGGGAGCAGTTCTGGGCTGCTGCAGTCCCGGGCAATGGCTGGGAATGGGAGGCAGGCAGAGCTGAACAAATCCCTCTCCCCTTCCCTGGGGGCTGCTCTGCCTCCCCAAAAACTGCGTTTCAGCTGTCAAAAACTGCAGCAGATCCCCACTGCAGAGTTATTTGTTCGTGCTTAAGAGCTGTGCATTTGTTCAGGGCTTGTAAACACTGTCAGCAAGGTTTTGACAGGAGTGAAAAATGAGTTTAAGTTGCTGGTGCGGAGGAAAATGAAACCAGCTTTGGCTCTGCCTGCAGCCTGCCAGGGGTAAAACAGAGGGAAGAAATCATTCCCTGGGAGGCCCTGGCATAGGTTCCCAGAGAAGCTGTGGATTCCTGAACGCTGGAAGTGTCCAAGGCCAGCTTGAAAGGGGCTTGGAGCAATCTGGGGTAGTGGAAGGTGTCCCTGCCCATGGCAGAGGGATTGGAACTGGATCAGCTCTTAAGGTCCCTCCCAACCCAAACCATCCTGGGATTCTGTGAAATCCCATTCTGTGAAATCCAGCTTGGTCTGTTATTTCTTGTGGTTTTGGTGCTGGTACGGGTTGGGCACAAATTTGCAGAGGAAGACACAGAAAGCAGAGTTTAGTTTACATCCTGTCTCCATTACCGTATCACAAATTACAGCCTGAGCCTTTCTCCACACCTGGTGGTATCTTATCAGCCAGAGCGGTTTATGACTGACCCCAGATCCTTTCTCTGCAGGAAACGTTGTGTTCCTGCGATGGCACAATGGTGGGAGGTGTGAGAAAATGTACTTTTAATTACACACCAGCTTCTTGGGTATGGATACTTTATTTAGAAAGACTGCACAGGCAGAGGCCTTTTGTGGTTTTGCTCCTTGGAATGTAACAGCTCTGAAGCAGCTCTGATTTCCTGAGCTTAGGAGCAGCAGAAGGGCCAGGCTGCGGTGGACAGATGCTGTGAGCTTCCATGAAACTTTAGGAATTAATTTCCATGACCAGGTTCTCCTCAGGAGTGTGTACTCCTGGCCATCGTGGGTGGGAGTTGTGGCTTTGGACACTCTCATGGGTTTACCCTGGTAAACAATGTTTAAAACCATTTATAACTGTGGAATAGACACATCAGTGATAGGTAGGCTGGGTTCTGTTGCCTTCAGCCTGATCCTTCTCTCCAGGAGAATAAGAAATAGGATTAGGGAAAGGAAGAGTAGGCAGCAGAAAGGAGAAGCTGTACAAAACTTTTCTGTCCACACTTTTCCTACTTGCAGAAGTTCTGGGTTCTCCTGTGGAACGGCTTAGAAACCAGGACAGTGATTAGATTTTCCTTCACTTGGCTGGGTGTGAGACTGAAAAAACCTTCAAGGTTTTTTCAGCAGGTCTTTGCAAGGCCAGGAGATCTCATAGGTGCTTCCTCTGTTGTATCAAACACCCCAGAGCAGCCTCACTGCCATGCTGGGCCTGTTCTGAAGGAGTTTCTCATGTCCTTGTGAATGGATTTCTGTGCAAGGGGCTGGGCAGGGACAACAGGAGGGATCCTGAGCTTGTCCAGGATTTCAAAGGCAGCTTTAGCAGTGACCTTTCCGAGCAGTGTGGTGGCAGGGATAAGTCACACAGGAGCAGTGACTCGGAGCTCTGCAGCTTCCAGGATGTCTAAAGCTGTGGAATCTCCTGCTCTGTTGAGAGCCCCATAATTTTCCCTCTGAAGGAATGCAGGCACAGCTGCTGCTTTTACTTGATGTTGTTGACCTGTGGTGTCATTAAACCCGGGTTTTGTTTGAACAGCCCATGTGGACAGCGAGGAGACACCAAGGAACCTGCAGATGGTTTTTATTGTGGTTCCAGTAACAGGCTGGAGCATCTTCCTTGCTGGGTGTAATCTGGGGCTGTAATTAGGCAATGTTTTCCTGTAGAGTAACTCCTTTCAGCAATTTTCTTCACAAGGAGTTGCTGTTCAAAGGTCTGCTTGCTGCTTTAAGTAGAGCCGAGGTCTAGAATAAGACTTTGATATTAAACCTCTCCTTTATGGTGAAACACCCAGCATGAGAGTGCAAAGGGGTCAGGTTCTGCTCTGCAGGGATTTGATGTCTCACCACGGACCAGGGATAAACTCCCCCATGGCTCTGACATTTGGGAAGTTTTGCTCTGCAGAGATTTGATGTCTCACAAGAGAGGTTCAGGGATAAACTCCCCCGTGGCTCTGATGTTTGGGAATTTTGATGCTGGAATGGTTTTTGGCAAAGAGGGTGTTGCAACAGACAGAAACACAACTTCACTGGAGTGCTGCATCCTCTGTTCCAGCCAGGCTTTAATGGAATCAGCCCTTCCCATTAAATTAATATGCTTTCCGTGGAGCCCATCAACTAACATTTAATTTGCTTCAATGTGGCCGGGCACGTTGGATCATGATCAACGCTTGGGATAATCAGGAAGAATCCCTGTATTTTACAGCATCTTAAAAATGCTCATTTACACAGAGGTAGCAACTGTGAAGAATCTATTTGGTTGATGCAGCTTTATGTCTACTTTAGTGCAAAACTAGGAAGGAAACTGGAAGGAAAATGATCTCTTAGGCAAGGATTCCAAAATCAGAGAGAATGGTGAATTGTTCATTTGGTTTGGGGTTTTTTTAAATTATTATTTGTCTCTTTCGTTTTATTTAACAAGACCCAGGAGGCTGTGGTTGCCCCATGCCTGGAAGTGTTGGCCAGGTTGGCCAGGACTTGGAGCACCCTGGGACAGTGGAAGGTGTCCCTGCCCATGGCAGGGGTGGAATGGAATGGGCTTTGAGCTCCTTCCAACCCAAACCACTCTGGGATTCCATGAAAGTAAAGAAGGCTTCATGGAGTTCTTTTTTTACAATGAAATCCATCTTGCCTGGTTCAGGTCTTCTGAGCTACTGGAGCTGTTTGTGTTTACAATCCCAAACTCCCTTCCAGCCTCAGGAAAGGTTTGGTGAGGGGGCAAAGGTGGCTCTTCCCTCAGCTGACAAAATGGTTAAATGGACCCTGGTGGTGCAGCAAAAGTTTGGTGTCAGGAGGACTTCTCTGAATCTGTTTAGAAGATCTGGAACATGATCCTTTCCCATCCCAAACAGCAAAACCCTGCCCAGACAGCAAAACCCTGCCCAAACAGCAAAACCCTGCCCAGATTCCTGCCTTGGCTGATGACAGGATTAAAGCGTGGATCCTTTTGTGTGGGCAGCCAGGTTTGTACATCTGAGGGGCCGCCGAGTCCATTGCAGTGCAGGCAGTGCTCAGCACGCGGCGTTTCAGCCTGTGCTGCTGCTGCTGGCTGCTCTGTGGGTGTTGGGAGGGGATTGTGGGCACCTCCTGCACCCCCGGGCCAGGGCTGAGGAGCTGCCAGCATGTGAGTGCCGTGAGGAACGCGCCCAGCATGTCCTGGGGTCACACGGTGCCAGCCTGGGCATGGCCTCGTGCTTGGGGCTCAGTGAGAGCCACACCGGGCACAGGCTCGTGCTCGGGGCTCAGTGAGAGCCACACTGGGCATGGCCTCATGCACAGGGCTCAGTGAGAGCCACACGGTGCCACACTGGGCACAGCCTCGTGCTCAGGGCTCAGTGAGAGACACACCGGGCAGAGACTTGTGCTCAGGGCTCTGCTGAGCACCACACAGGTGGAGGTCGTGAGCACAAAGCCAGGCCTGGCTCCAGGGCACGGCCCCAGGGTGCTCCCAGGTGCTGGTACCCGGCCTGGGTGCTGGGTCCATGCCCTGGCAGTGTGTGGTGCCAGGGGAGCTGTTCCTGTCGCACAGGAGAGCAGGGCTGGCAGCAGCTCGTGCCCCCGCCGGGATGCTGTGCAGGGAAAGGCGATGGCTCTGTTCCCTGGGGTGCTGGCAGTTCTGGGTGTTTGTGTGCCCAACACTTCAGTTTCCTGTTGGGGACTTAGACCTGATAGCTCTGGAGTGTTTCCCATCCTGCTGCTTCCCTGCTCCCTGGGAACTGCTGGGAAGACACTCCAGTAAAGGAGTGAAAGCCTCAGCTGGCACTTCACAGTGACAGGGGAGGTGCTCAGACCACGGCCAAAGCTTCTGTTACTCTCTTTGGAGGTTTTCTTCCTTCCACGACCCTGCATAAAAGGGTCTTCCTAAAGAGTTTTGCTTATGGAATAAATATTTTTGTCATTAAGTATGACTTGATGAGTATTTCATTCCTTGAGGGAGGGATATTTTTAATGAAAGAATAATCCAGTTGATACCATCAGGCATCATTAACGATCAGCTGCTCTGTTTGTGCCTTCCTGCCTTGAGCAAAAACATTCATAACCCAGCATGTTTGTACCTGGTGCCTTCTGTGAGCACGTTGTTCGTTGGTCAAATCAAAGCAGACATCTAAAAACCCTCTAAAAGGCAATTATTGAACAGCTTTTGGCAAGGCAAACTTGCCTAAAACTGACTTGCTGTTCCAAAGGGGGTTTTCTGAATCTGCTGCCCTTCCTTGGTCTGTGTTCCTGAACTGGACTTGATGCTGGGACAGGAGAGAGGAGGAGGATCCTGTTCCTTGCCACTGGTTTTAAAGCAGTGGGAAAGTGACTTGGGGCTCGTGTGAGCACAGAGCTTGGTGTAATTCCATGAACACTGAGGCTGGAAAACCCAGAGAAGCTTTTAAGGGCTGCTATCCCGAGGTGCCTCCATCTCTTTTTTGGGAGCTGTTGGCTGCTCTTCCAGCTTCCGAGGGAACAGAGCTCTCGGTGTGACTCAGCTTTACGAGAACACTGCTTTAAGCAATGTTAATCCCGACTGCTCTGGTGTTTTGTTTGCCCAATATCCTTCCCAGAGAGCCGGGCGTCCTTTGTTCTCCTCTCAGACGTGAGGCAGGGCTGAGCTGGGGCCCGAAGGAATGACGGAATGCCCCTGGAATGTGATGTGTCACATCTGGGGAAAAAAGGGCTTCAGAAAAGTCAGACTTGCCCTTTATTTGCGAGTGGATGGAACTGACACGTCCTTGGAATGTGGGAAAGAAGGAAAAAAAAAAAAAGAAAAGCCTGGCTAGGTTTGAAATTCATGTTGGTGATCTTTTTTTAGAAGAAATAACTGAAAATGTAATAAAAAGCCCCAAAGTCTGGGAGCTTTGGATGGCAACGTTTCTGAGTCAGAAAAAGGATTTTTGGATGCAGCTGGAAACCATTGCAATTGCTGCGTGCGAGCCAAGAAACAAAGCGTGTTTGGGAGCAGCTGGATAGTTCATATCCTGCTGCAAGAATGGGAAGGCTGCTGGTTTTCCAGCCATTTCCCTTTTGGGTATTGCAGAACTGTAGAATCGTGGAATATCCTGGGCTGGAAGAGACCCAGAGGGATCAGGGAGCTCCTGCTCCCCTGCCGTGGTTATCCCTGTGGATCACCTGGCTCTGCCAGAGGTGCTTCCCTCTCCCTTGGGATGCAGGGAGCTCCTGGGGCCGTTGGGCCCTTCTGATGCCTTAAGTTTTAAGTTTTTTCTGTTCTGCTTTAGTGTGCAGGTCTCAGCTTCATATTCAGTGTTACTGAGTTCTCCTCACAGAGCAGGCAGACACAACAATTCTCTCCAGCTCAGCATTCAAGGACAATCATCCCCAACCTCAGACCCAAAAGCACAAACGACGTAAAAAAGAGGAGGCCGAGCAAGGAGGATGGAACTTCATCATTCCCAGTGATTCATTGGTCAGTTAAGCTCAAGATGCAAATAGAGCAGAACTTCTCCAAGTGTGAAACCCCATGCCCAGGCCCCTTTTCTGTGCCCATCTCGAGGCCCATCCTGGCAGGGCTGCAGCCGGGCTCTGGCATTGCCAAGCTGTGCCCTTGGAAGGCCTTGCCATCAATCCCTGCTTTATTCCTCTCGTTCTGTCCGGCCTCTGCTCCAGCTCACACTGATCAGGGATCACTTCCGTGGACATTTTGGGCTGCACCCCCTGCTTCTGTCTGCCAGGGAGCAGAGGGACATCCACAGCCTGCTGGGATTACAGCTCCTGGAAGACTCCTCTGACTTTAGATGGTAACTGAGGAGTAAAATATTGATTAATATAAATGACTGGGAGGATAATTGAGTGTGGTGAATGGTAAAGGCAGCAGAGCCATAATTAGCATCCTCTCAGTGCCCTGACTCCTGGATGTTGGGAATGTGCAGCAGCACAGCTGCCAAGGTCCCTTTAAGTCAGGTGTGTTGCAGCAAACACAGGATGATCCCAGGAATGAGGAATCTTCCTATTGTCTCACCTCCCTGGAAGTTGAAATGCAGAATTAATCCATTGTCATTCCCTACCTTCTTGCTGGGCTCCTTCCTCTCTCCCCTGCGAATATTCTCCGGAGGTTTAAGTGCGAGGGGAAAGTAAGATTGGCATTTTTAGCTGTTAAATGAGGTTAATCAGCTTGGTGGTGGGTGGGAGGAACGTGCTCTGGGGTTAAGAATTTGATATTAATGGTTAGCAGGAGCCTTCTTGCCAGACCTTTGAAAATTCCCTTCAGTCAGGCAGGAACTTTTAAAAAATCTGGTTAAAAACTGGTTAGAACTGGTTAAAAATCACCTGATGGTTTTCTTGTTGCTATAATCAAGAGAAACACAGGGATTGTGGGAGGTGTGTTGAAGGTGGCACCTTTTCCCCTTCTCCTGAAGACACTGGTTTGGGTTTGCTGGGAGGGAATTTGGGCTGTAAATCTCTGCAAAAGGCACCAAGCAATATTAACTGGAAAGGCACTGCAGGACGAGGAAGGGTGATCTGAGCAGACTTGGATATGTAATTCTGGCAGCTGCCATGGCTGACCTGCTGGAGAGGAACTCTAATCCTTTCTCCTGGATTTTGGCAGAGTCAGGAAAAATACGCAGGTGATGTTTTCCAAAAATACATCCCTCCCTCTGCAGAATGCCCAGGGCACGGTGAGGATGCAATAATTCAGCAGGAGGGCTGGATGCAGCCAGAATCCCTCCTTCCTTCCAAGAGTTAAAACCTTGAGAAGCAGCAGATCAATTTTTGCAGAGTCTGCTCAACTCCCATCCACAACTGGCAGCAGGAGCTGGAGGGATGATTGTCCTGTAACAGAAGAAGCAGCTCACAGATTGCCAATATAATTGCCTGCTTTAATTAATTTCACCTTCTTGCCTGTGACATTAGGACGTGAAAGGCAAAGTTGCTATTTTTAGAGCAATGCACATGTAATTAGCACAAAACCCACCCAGAGCATGGAAATCCGAGCTGAAACGTTTGGTGACAAATGCAAATTCCAGCCTCAATATTTTCCTCTGCTTGGCAGTGAATTGATGCTGGCAAAAAGATGCACAACAAGTCTCCTCCTGCACAAATCCAACTCTCAGAGGCTGCTTGCTGTGCTGGGTGTTCCTGCCCCACAGCAGCAGGGAAGAGGGGATGGGGTGGGAATGTCCTTGGAGCTGCAGCGAGTGCTCCCTGTGCTCCGTTCCAGGTGGGATTGACTCTGCCCTCCGAAGGCAGAGCTGTGCCCAGGGGCACAGGGCTGCTCTGGGCATCAAATCGGCCTCCACAGCTCATCCTGCACCCCAGCCATCACCACGTGCTCTGTGCATGGATAACTCTGTGTGTTTTGGTGGATTTAACCACTGCCTTCTCCTCGATTCCATGGATTTCTGGCCTCACAGTTGCAGCTGAACTCTAAGAAGTGTTGAAGTAGCAACAGAAATGGTTGTGTTCACAGGATTCTTTTTGATCTGTGCTATCCAAAGTTTCTTTTCCAGGAGGGTAATTCACGTTGTCCCAACAGACCAGGCAGGTCTGGGGTGGCACTGGTGCCTGTTCTAAAGGGCACACACTTGGCTTTCCCTCTCCCCCCAAACTCAAACCACATCTCTGTGTATGGATGTGTATCATCGTTTTTTCAGAACCTTCCCAGTTAATATTTTCAGACTATGGGTTTGCTGGAAAGGGTTTCAGTGCTTAAAAACAGAATTTTTTTTTTTTTATTTAAAAACACTCAATCCAATAATTGTAGAACCCCAGAATGGTTTGGGTTGGAAGCAGCCTTAAAGTCATCTTGTTTCACTCCCTTCCACAGAGCAGGCTGCTCAGGGCCCCGCTAATGACCTCAGACACAATGTGAGGTTTACATGAAATTAAACAGTTTTAGCTCTGTCTGCTTCCCTGCCACCCTCAGCACTGAGTGTGGGTACCCAGCGCTCGGGGATGTGTCCAAGTACTCTCCTGGCAATTGGAGGGCTGGGAAGTGACTGGGACATGGAGATTATTGAGGGTTTGCATACAGAAGGCACAGAAACATATGGATTGCTTGGACTGAACTGGGAAATTGTAAGATTTTTGATTGACATAACTTCCCTGATTCTTTCTGGGCTGAAAAGTTCTCACCTTATTTGCAGCCAAATATCAAACGAACTGAGAGGGGAAGTTCAGGTTAGAAATGAGGAAGGAATTGTTCCCTGTGAGGGTGGGGAGGCCCTGGCACAGGGTGCCCGGAGGAGCTGAGGCTGCCCCTGGATCCCTGGAAGTGTCCAAGGCCAGGTTGGAACAGCCTTGCAGGGGCTGGAATGGGATCTTTGAGGTCCCTCCCAGCCCAAAGCAATTCCACGATTCTCTTGTGTGTGAGAGCAGGAGGAGTGCAGATCCCAATGAAAGTGGAGAAAGCTTTTCTTCCCTCACAGACTCGGTGTTCCTGGTTTGAGGGAGACCATCTGCTCTGCATTTCCAATAACTGACATCCTCCCACAGCCATCAGAACACTTGTGATTCTGAGGGGAAAAACTCACTTTTCTCTATAATTAACACTTGGCACATCTTGTCTTTCAGATGGGAAGAGGAGCTGACAAGAAGGATGAGCCTGGAATCCATGGTGGAAACCTTGCAAGAGGTGAGGTTGGAGCAGCTTGGAGTGAAAGGTGCAGGGGTTTTCTGCACCTTTTGTCATGCTGGTCAGCATTTTATTTGTCTCTTAATTAAAAATCTAACTTCTGGCTAGAGCAGCTGTGCTGCTGTAGAGGACAGTGTTAATGTTGGGAAGCTGGAGCAGGAAATGAAGTTTGTGACAAAGAGGGAGTGGAAGTTACAATGAAGGACAACAAATTTCACGAAAGAATTAAACTCCATTCTAAACCCCTTTTTCCCTGGTGCCTTATCAGCCTGCTGAGGCTGAGTGAGGAGCTTTGCTGGGCTCTCCCCTCTCACCTCCCGGCTGTTTTCCCTTGCAGGAGGCACAGGAAGCAGAGGCTCTCCAGGAGGAGCTGAATGAGAAGATTGAGAGGCTGAAAGCAGAACTGGTGGTCTTTAAGGGTCTGATGAGTGATGTAAGTACAGAGGGGCCCTCTGTGGGTGTGTGTGTCCTGCAAACGGCTTCATCCACGGCCAGGTGATTAGCGAGTGCTGCTGTGTAATTAGCGAGTGCTGCTGTGTAATTAGTGATGGCTGCTGGGATCTAATGCATCAGACAGATCCCCCTTCCCCTGCTTGCTGTCTGGTCTGTGTGGAGATGCATTAACTGCTGCTTAGCCATAACCAGGACTCTGCCCTCCCCTCCCTTCTCCACAGCTGGCGGGCAGCACTCGGATCTGGGAGAAAAGGCTTGGAGAATTCCCAGCTCGGGGTGCAGGTTCAGCACCGTGCTTCAGCAGGAGGCACGGGGACTTTATGTTCCCAAAGGAACACATTGTATGGAGTCATGGAATGGTTTGGGTTGGAGGGAGCTTAAAGATCATCCTGTTCCACCCCCTGCCATGGGCAGGGACACCTTCCACTGTCCCAGGCTGCTCCAGGCCCCATCCAGCCTGGCCTTGGGCACTGCCAGGGATCCAGGGGCAGCTTCTCTGGGCACCCTGTGCCAGACCCTCCCCATCCTCACAAGTGTTTGCCATCTCCCTTAATGGAGCTCTGAAAAGATGAATCCAGTAATCATGGCATTGGCTTTGCTTCCAGGGCTGGTTCAACCCCATGGCTTAAAAAAAAAAAAAAAAAAAGAAGAAAAAAAGACTTGTTTTCTCAGGAATTTCCTCGTGTCTCCTTAGATACTGAGTTCTCTTCAAAGCCAGAGGATCTTTTAGGCTGTGACTGGATAAAATTGTTTTATTTAAACATTGAGAGCATGCAGATATCTGGAAAGATAAGGCACGTGAACATTAAGGTGCCTTTCTCAGTAAGCCTCAGGTAGTGCTGAAGCCACTTGACTGAGGAATAAACCCTGTCACGCTGATTTATTCTGTAATTTTTGCACACAACAGCCTTCTCCTGACTTCACATAAACCTGCAGAACCCGCTCCCAGGTGTCAAACCCATTCTCTCAGGGCCACTAGATCTGCTCATGGGAGATTTGGCAATTAGCTGTGTTTCCTTCTGGTGGTTAATCAAGGATGGCCGTGCTTGGTTATGAGCCTGGAAGGGAGAGGCTGCTCAGGCCGTGGCCATGGCCTGACTTCATTTCACTGAGGAGCTGACGCTGCTCCGTGTGTGCAGAAAGGGAGGTGGTGCTGAGGGCAAACATCCTGCTGGGCTCAGGGAGAGTGCTCTGGGCTCTGCAGGCTTTAAGGGATCAGGGAACCCAGGGAAAGCACTGGCAGTGCTTGATTTTGAGCATCACTGGGTAAATATTTAGAAGAGAGAAGTGCAAAGTGTTGGCACGTGGCGCTTTCCTTCCTGCAGATAAGGATCACAGTTCAGTGGGTAAGGTTGTGTTGAGCGTGTCAGTGCTGAGAGGTTTATTTTCCTCAATGTGTCTGGAAAACAGAAATCTCTAGAGCTGGTTCACAGGGGCTGGAGAGGACTCTGTAATAGTTTTAAACAAAAAGCTCAAACACTAAAGGTGGGTCACAGGGGCTGGAGAAGACTCTGTGTAATAATTTAAAACAAAAAAAAAAAAAGGTGGGAAAAAGCAAAGCAAACCAACAAAAAGCCCCAAGCTTTCCTCTCAGAAAGGGGATTTGGTGTTTGAGAATGGTCTGCAAAGGATTTTCCCACTTAGGAGTGGGACTGTCCAACAGAGCAAGTCTCGACTAGGATGGAAAATATGCTTTGGGGGTTTTTTTAATGTTTCTTCCTTCGTAAGGAGCCAGATGTTCTGTCTGAGTGGGAGTATCCCTTAGAAATTAGAACTACTCCAAGGCAGTATTTTTCACAGAGAAATTTTTATGCAGAATTTTTACTGGGCTGGGAGCCAGGTTTGTGCCAGTGAGGAGTGTTCTCTGTGCCAAGGTTTTCATGGATCTCTTTGGATCCAGTCACGACTTGCTGGTTCCATGCTCTGTGTGCAGTTGCTGTGGAGCCTGGATTCTGGTTGAACAGCAGCTTCTCCTGCAGGCAGAGCTTTTGTGTCTGAAAGAGGGGAAGTGTTGCATCCTCACCGGGTTTTAGATCTCATTCTGCTCTGCACACGCCACACAGGGGGTCGTTCTCCATTTTTAAAGTGTTATTTAGGGAATCCCAGAATGGTCTGGGATGGAGGGGACCTTCAGGACAATCCAGTGACACCTTCCACAATCCCAGGGTGCTCCAAGCCCAACCTGGGCACGTCCAAGGATGGGGCAGCCTCAGCTTCTCTGGGCATTCCATTGTCCCACCCTGTTCCTGACCCACCGAAGCTCCCCCCTGCCACACTGAGCAGTTGTTTTGGGGTGGGTGCAGGTTTTTTTTTCAGTGGCAAATCCCTCTGAGTTGAAGCTTTATTAGAATCAAGGGTGAGCTGTGGAGTCCTGAGACTGCCCGTGCTCCGCCTGCCCGAGCACAGGGTGTGACGTTTAACTCTGGTGTGGCCTGGGGTTCCAGAGATACTGAGGGGTATCTCTTCTTGCCTGAACTGTCTAATAATAGAAGATAATCCCTGCTGTCCTTCCTGCAGCCCATGACAGACCTGGACACAAAGATCCAAGAAAAGGCCATGAAGGTGGACATGGACATCTGCCGCCGAATCGATATCACGGCCAAGCTGTGCGATGTCGCGCAGCAGCGCAACTCGGAAGACGTTTCCAAGATTTTCCAGGTGATTAGGCCCTGAATTTTCCGTAGGGTAGGGCAGGAGGGAGCAGTGCTGAGCAGTGTGGTCCAGGTCATTTGCCTTTTCTCAAACTCTCTTTCCATGGCTGTGTTTCCCCTGCTGTCTGTCAGTGTAGCTCTGCTGCAGGAGCTGCCGCAGCACCAGGAGCACAAAGTGCAGAGAGTTTAAAAAAAAAAAGGAGTGCCAGGATGATCTTTAAGCCATGCTGTGAGTCTGATGTTAGTCTGCACTGAATGCAGGGAAAAAAAGCAGTGTTACAGGGTCTAAGTTTGTATAATTCCTCCCTCCCATTTGTTCTCTTCACAAGTGAGAAGTTTTAAGCTCGTGGAACTGTCATCTGAATGTTCTTATTTCTGGCTCGAGCTCCCTGGCCAGAAATAACATTTCTGTGATGGTGAGCTCTGGCTGCTCCATGAGACACAAGCTCCAGTTGCTTTCCTTGGAGCTCCTTGGTGCTAGAAGGAAAGTCCTTCAATTTGCTCCAAAAGCAGCAGTGACAGCTCTGCCTGGATCAAGGCTGTCACTCGCAGTGCAGCTGCTCTTGTCATAACTGCAGTTCCAGCCCTGATTAACCCACCTTCCTTCTGCTTCCATCTAAATGTGTCTTGTTCAGGCTTTCAGTAAATCTGATGCTTTTCTGTGTATAGTGATACCACACACAGTGTGCTAAGCGCTGTCCAAAAACACTGTAAAAGATCCTTGTGGTCTCTACTGGTGAAGTGGCCTAAATGTTTGATGTTTTTTCCCCCTTATGTTCCCCAAAAGACCCAAAACCTCCTCAGAGGAGAATTATTTCTCTGGCAAGTTGAGCCACTGCCTGGTGTCAGTGCTTCCTTCTTGTCTTTGAGGAGAATTGCTGAGTCTTTCTGCTCAGAGGTGACTGCAGAGCACACTCCTGGTCAGGCCTGCAGGCCTTAAAATGTCCAGGAGAACGACACCTTGGAGAACAAGGGCGACAGGGGATGGTTTGTGTGCCAACAAGAGGGAAATCTGCCATAGGTTGGGAATGGACCGTGTGTTCATGGCTCTGGCACCAGCTGGGAGTATCCTCTGTTCCCAGCCCTGTGGATCCTCTGGGATCTGGGAGCATCCTCTGTGTGTTCCCAGCCCTGTGGGATCCTCTGGGATCTGGGAGCATCCTTTGTGTTCCCAACCATGTGGGATCCTCTGGGATCTGGGAGCATCCTTTGTGTTCCCAGCCCTCTGGGATCCTCTGGGAGCATCCTTTGTGTTCCCAGCCCTCTGGGATCCTCTGGGAGCATCCTGTGTGTTCCCAGCCCTGGGGGATCCTCTGGGATCTGGGAGCATCCTGTGTGTGTTCCCAGCCCTGTGGGATCCTCTGGGATCTGAGAGCATCCTCTGTGTGTTCCCAGCCCTGTGGGATCCTCTGGGATCTGGGAGCATCCTCTGTGTGTTCCCAGCCCTCTGTGCCCCTTGCAGGGGTGTCCCTTGAGTTCCCTGAACTTCATTTCTTGGGGGCTGTCCAGGCTTTCCCATGGCTCAGCCAAACCTTTCTGTGTCTGCCTCTGTCTGAGGATTCTCAATCTGCTGCTGCTGCTGGGGTGGGGCTGGTCCTGGAATAAAGGCTCTCTGGAAAGGTTTCCTGTCTGTTCCTTGCTGGGGTTCCGTGCTGGAGGCCACGCCTGTGGTGGTGGCAAGAGAGGGAGAGTTCTGTCACTGCTCTCTGCCCGGGCACCGCTGCCCTCTCCCGCTCTTCCCTGGCTCGTTCCAGCCTCTGCATGGCCTCTGGCAGGCCCCAGGCCGGGCTCAGTGAGCCCATGAACGTCCCCAGAGCGCTGGCAGCCTGCAGCTCGCTTTGCTCTTCCCAGCTGCTTCCCTGTGCTCCGTGTCACCGCTCCTCACAGGCGCCACTCCCTGCAGGCAACCCCTGCATTTCCCGGGAGCTGCCGGACAGCTACACCCGCTCAGACCTGACTGCTGCCCTCCCCTGCCAGCCCCACTTCCCACTCCTCCTCAGCCGAGCCCTGTAGTCACTCACTGCTGCTCTCTCCACCCAAGGTGGCTTCCAAGAAGAAGGAGCGGAAGCTCACGTCCGACGAGGAGCTGTCGGAGCAGGACGCGGACAACGGGAGGTTCTCGGATGACGAGGTCAGCTGCTCCCTCAACATCACGGATGAGATGAAGAGGATGTTCAACCAGCTGTGAGTATCCCGGGGAAACTGCTCCTGGCAGGCAGCCTGAGCCTGGGAATCCCTGTGCTGGCAGCGTGGCACGGGCCAGGAGGGTTTGGGGAAGTTCAAATAAAAATGAATGGGTTTCTGCTCCTCCCTCAAGTGGGAGGGACTGCAGAGGATAGAAAAAATACAAACTCGTTTTGCTACTCTGTGTTGTTGCAAAAGAGGCAAAATGCAACGAAAAAGTGTGAAAACCAGGAGTGTGTTCTGCGTATTAGTCTGAATATTTGATTCCTAGAGTTTGCTGCTGCTTGGCTGGATAGAATTTGAACTGAAAGCTCGGTTCAGAGTGGGTACAAACCTCTCAAGCTTTTTGGGATGTTTTTCAGTTGGGCTGTAGGCAAATGGGAGTGGGGGATGTGTCTGGAAGATCAGTGGACAACAATTTATAGATGTCAGGAATGTTGGTGTTGTCAGCTGTGCTGCAAAGTCCGGTCTCCCATACTGAAAGATTTGGAGTTTGTTTTGCCTGAAGCTTTACTCCTAAACCAAACCTTTTTGCCTAAAGCTTCACCCCAAAGCAAAACTTTGCCTCAAACCGAGTTCCTCCCACGAGGGACGTTTGTAGCAGCCGAGGAGGGGCTCTCTCAGCACGTGGTGCTGCTCTCAGCACTTCGGGGAGGTGGCTGGAGATGTGCCCTGCGTCCCCTTCTCCCAGCAGGGACAGGACAGGGTGGCCACAGCCTGGTGAGGCGTTTGGGGGTCTCTGCTCTTCTCTCTTGGCAGAGAAATGTCACTTCTGAGACGGACAAACGACACAGAAGTCCAGTGGACAGAGTGAAAGGCAAATAGCCCTGTTTATTAAAACGACGCTTATTTTATAGTGTAGATCACACCCCAGCTATATTTCATTGGCTATTGAACTAACACCCTTTACACTGTTGGTTATGTGCTAAAAACACTCATTCTAAACCAATCCTAAGTGAACAAACAACTTCTCAAATACAGGTGCACTTTGTTTATAATTCTTACTTCTTGTTGACAGTAGCTTTCTCACGGAATGCAGCCTTGTTTTTGCTAGAATGTGTGAAACTTTTCTGGGCAGCCCTGGCTTTCTCACGAGAAGCTGCTTGCTCTCTGATCAATCTGTTAGCATCCACAGAGAGCAGCCCCAGGCAGCACCGTGGGTGTGACTGCAGCACCCGAGGGGGCCCTGGGGTGTCCCCTGCCAGCTCCTGCAGTGACAGCAGAACTCCCGGAGCTTTCCCACCCAGTGCAGGACAGGATTCGTGTGGAGGAGGACACAAGGGATGGTCTGAGAGCCACCAGCTCCTTTTCTGCTGTCAGACATTGCCAGAGTTCTGTTTGCAGGGGGAGTGTTTCCTCCTTTCTGCCTGAATTCCTTGTGTGGGAGGGGTGGTTTTTGCAAAAGCTGTCGATTATTCCCCTTGTTAGGACTCCTTTCAGATGTCTTCAAGCCCTCAGTAATAAGCAGTGTAATAAATACAGATTTTTGACATCTCCACTGCTAAATTCAGTGTGAGAGCAGGAAGTGTGTGGATTTTTCAAAAAAAAGCAAGAAGCTAAAATGTACCTACTGGGTTCGGTTATGCACTTAGGTTTTAATTTTGTTCCCAAACCTGCCCTGTGATACCCAGCTGTTATTGGTGCTGCTAACGATGTTCTTATCTCCTGGTCCTATTACCCATGGCACAAAGTGCTACAGGAACCTTGTTCTGCCAAGCTGAGGTGATGTGGGAAAGCGTTGGTGGCTCATTGGGGATGGGCTTGGGGTCTTTGTGAAGTAGAAAATAATAGCTTAGAAATAGATTGAGGAGATTATACCATTAACAGAAACAAAACAACTTGCGTTTTAGCTGTAATGAATTTAATTTTTAAGAATTAAGTAGTAAAAAATCCAAACTGCAGTGGATTTTGAGCAGTGTGTGAGGTCAGCCCAGGAGAGTTTGTGCTCTCTGGCCAGGACAGATCTTGCAAAAAGAAAACGATTTGAAGAAGTGGAATTGCAAAAGGCACAATCGTGAGTGTCCAAGTCTTTTAAACAACATTTTTTCAGTGCTGCTGATCCAGACAGACCTCTTGTCGCTTGCCAAGCTCTGCAGCCTCCCAGGACAGCATCGGGCTCCTTCCTGAGATGTTATCAGCTCAGAGGAAGTGAGCTAAAGTCATAAAAATGCATCAGCCTGCAATCCAGACTGCTTAGGGAGCAATTCCAGCGCTTTGTCAGGGCTCCTTAACCAGCGTGAGAAGCAGCTACTGGTCTGTGCTCTGAAACTTTCCTTTATTGCCCAAGGCTTGAGCAGATAATGGTGTGAAAGGCCACTCCTGGCTGTGTGCTCTGCCCTCAGTGGCTGCAGGAGCGTTTGTGCTGCTCTGCACATCACTGGGGCTCAGCCTTTTCATCCTTGTTCCTTTTAGAGCCCAGCGTGTTCCAGGGGCTGCAGGGGAGCCCTTGGCTGAGCTCCCCGGTGAAATCAGCGCGGGTCCTGTGCCTTGTGACATCCCCCGAGCTGTCTGTGGGCTCCTTTGCCCGTGGAGGAAAGAACAGCTCGGGACATCTCTGTGGTTTTGCAAACAGGGGAAGCTACTGTGCAGCTCCATCTGGAGGGCAGAGCCCGGCCCTGTGCTCGGAGCAGGGGCTCCAACAAGGGTCTTTTATTCGGCCGTGGGGTGGCAGAGAGCCCAGGAGAGAGGGGCTTGGGCAGTGGCACAGGCTGCTTGTAAAAGCTGTGAGGATTTCCAGCCGCCTCATTGTCCCCCCATTCAGCTCTCACAGCCCATTTTTCTAGACAATTAATTAAAGGACTGCGGGAGTGGGGCTGGAGAGGTTTCCTTAATGCCTGCTCTGTTCTCTCAGCCGGGAGACCTTTGATTTCGATGACGACTGTGACAGTTTAACATGGGAGGAGAACGAGGAAACGCTGCTGCTTTGGGAAGACTTCACCAACTGCAATCCCTCCATTGACCTCCAAGGAGAGGTGAGTTCATTCCCATTGTTTTCTCCAGCTCTTCTCTGCAGAAACTTCCCCTCAGCTCCTCTTTCAGCCATTTCAGCCAGTGGGTGTTTGACTGGTGATCTAGTTGGCCACACAAACTGACTTTGATTTTAAAATCCTCTTTGTGCTTCGTCTCTGTGGTTGATTTTCAGTCTGTGCAATCACTTTATTTTTTCCTTGGCTCCTTCAAACTGAGTATTTAAAAGTACCAAGTGAGAGGTGAAGGGTCCAAGGTGTCTGTTCCAGGAGCATCAGGGAATCTGTCACCCTTTCTGTAAAGCTCTGAGCTGACAGGAAGTGGTTTAGATTCGATTTTAGGAAGGAATTGTTCCCTGTGAGAGTGGGGAGGGTCTGGCACAGGCTGCCCAGAGAAGCTGTGGCTGCCCCTGGATCCCTGGAAGTGTCCAAGGCCAGGCTGGACAGGGCTTGGAGCAACCTGGGACAGTGGAAGGTGTCCCTGCCCATGGCAGGGAGTGGGATTGGGTCAGCTTTAAGGTTCCTTCCAACCCAAATTATCTGGGATTCTGCCATCTTCCACAGCACCTCATTTTCTCTGTGCATGATCACTGACACTTCCATTAGGATGGTCTGTGGAGCGCAGGGCGTGGGGTTGCACAGTGACCCCAGTGGGGAGCAGAGCAACCTCGCTGTGGCCTGGGGAAGGTGTTAAAGGGTGCCGATCCCATCCCGAACAAACAGCTGCGGTTCCAGCACCACACAAAGCCCCGGGGAGCTCTGAACCCCCCAATCTCGCGCCTCCCTCTGCCCACTCAGTGGGGATCTGCTGGCAGTGGTGGATAATGAGCAGCTTCCTCTGAATCCCTAAAATCCCAAGGAAAGGCAGCTAATGTAGCCGCTCCTGAGCCTTCTCTAACCAGCCTGGAGAGGGCTGGGAATGATGGGAATGACAGGGAATGAGGTGGGAATAGCTGGGAATGGGCAGGGGATGGGCTGGGAATTGTTGGGAATACCCTGGGAATGGCAGGGAATGGCTGGGAATGATGGGAATGGGGTGGGAATTGTTGGGAATGGACTGGGAGTGGGCAGGGGATGGCTGGGAATGGCTGGGAATTGTTGGGAATGGGCTGGGAATAGCCTGGGAATGGCAGGGAAAGGCTGGGAATACCAGGGAATGGCTGGGAATGACAGAGAATGGCTGGGAATGATGGGAATGACAGGGAATAGGGTGGGAATGGGCAGGGAATGGACTGGGAATGGGCTGGGAATTGTTGGGAATGGGCTGGGAATAGCCTGGGAATGGCAGGGAAAGGCTGGGAATACCAGGGAATGGCTGGGAATGACAGGGAATGGGCGTGTCCCTGCATCCCTGAGCAGCACGGGCCGTGGGAGGTGGGAAATGATCCCGCTGCCTTCCCGGCCAGGGCAGGTGCTGAGGCAGCAGCCTCGGGAATGTCGCCTCGTGCCGGCTGCCAGGGCGTGTCCCTGTTCCACCCGCCGCTCCCGGAGCGCCCATCCGGAGCTCTCGGAGCCGGGGGGGGATTCCTGGGAAGTGCTGGTGCTGCAGGAACCGCGCTGAGCTGGAGCAGGGAGCGGCAGAGGGATAACGAGGAGCAGGAGAGCGGCAGTGATAACGAGGAGCCTCGCGCAGGAATTAATGACAGCTGATTTGCATACGCCGGGCGTGCCTGGCTAAGCACAGCAATAGTGCCGAGCCCAGGCCCCGCGCCGGGAAACTCTAAAGATTTTAAGAAGCTTAAATCCTTCTAAATGAAAATTATACAAGGAGAGGGTAGATTTGGCTTGTAGATGGAGGTTCAGCATAAAGACTGCTCCGGCTGTGCCTGCTCTTTAGCGTGTGCTTTACATGCCTGAATCTTCCTTCCGTGGGTTTTATTTCTTTCAAGTTCTTACACGCTGCCCTCGACACCTTCTTTTGTGACCTTCCTCCTTAAAGCTCTTCTGCATATAAAAGGATCAGTGGGATGATTCTTGTAACTCCAGGCTGGATAGCCTGGTGTGGGTACCAGGAATGAATGAGCCCTGTAAATCTGCCACAGACGTGGCCAAAGCCTGGAAACGCCATTAGCACTCATTGGTGCAGCTGTGTTAAATTGAGGATGATTTTTTTTAATGGAAAACAGAGGTGGTTGAACACCTGAAAGAGGGAACGGTGACATTGTGGTGCCTTTTTTGGCAGCACGAAGTAGCTCTGTGTGTTTGGGAGCCCAGGCTGTGCTGTCAGTCCAAAGCAGGAGGTTTCCTTTGGGACAGCATTTGTTCCTGAGAGTGGAGGGAGCTGCTTTACCCGGTGAGGAATTCCAGTGGGAACCCGTGTGAGCACGGGAGGTGTTGGAGAGTGATGCTGTGTAACTGGAAAATGAGAATTCCAGTGCAAAGCTCTAAGTAGCAGTCCAGTCAGTGCAGGGAAAATTTAGAAGTTTCACAGCTGGAGAGCAATTCCAGTCTGTCCAAGTGGGATCAGTGCAGGGAAAGGCTCAGGAAAATCCAGGGGTTTGGTGCTTTGGAATGCATCAGGTGCATGGGTTTAATTGCTGGAGCCTTGATCAGACCTCACCTTTGTGTGTCCAGAGCTGTGGTCATGGCACAGAAATGAGTTTTCCTGATATTCCAGTTTGAAGAAGACTATTCCTTGCCTGTGTAAAAATGCCTTTTAAAAAAAAAAATTGGTCCATGAAGGAACGTAATAACCTGCATTTCCAGGGAAGGTTAAATAAAATCTTCACTCCTGAGTTCTTTTAGTTCCCTGCTAATTCTTTGTGTCCTCCTTTCCCCTGCAGGAGGAAAACCTGGGAAACTTGATCCACGAAACAGAGTCTTTCTTCAAAACGAGAGACAAGGAATACCAGGAGACAATAGGGCAGATAGAGGTGAGGAAGGGGGATTGTTCCTAATGGATGGACACAGCACAGTGCTCTGCTCTGGCGTGTCCCAGAGGGAAGCAGGAATGTCCATATATCCGAGAATGCAAAGGCATTTCCCTCTGAGTGCCCTGGGGACTTCTCTAAATGCCATTCTCTGTGCTATTATTGCTCCATACTTCAGCACTGAGCATAAATCTGAGGCTGGTGGGGAGACAACCTGCAGAACAAAGGGAATAAAACACTGTTATTCTTTTTACCCCCTTTGTTCTGCATATCCACCCGCACCCTGGGAAATGCTGTGGCCTCACAGGTTGCCAAAAACAGCAGCTGGAGCTTCTCAAAATCTCTTCCCTGCCTCGAAGGTGCTTTCATTAATTACTGCCTGTTGACAAACAAGGTGCCAAGAGCAGGAGAACCCCTCCAGGGCTGTTTGGAACCAGTGTGAAGCTCTGATCGCCCTTCCCGAGCTGATGAATGCCTCGGCATTGAGGAGCAGTGAGGTTAAATGTGCACTGGGGAGTGTTTGGGTGGGCTCTGGGCAGCTGAGGCATCCCCACCAGCGTGAAAAGTGCAGGGAGACTGGGATTGCACCTCTCCTGAGGCCGATTCTCTGCCCCTCTTTCCCCCAGCTGGAACTGGCCACGGCCAAGAGCGACATGAACCGGCACCTCCACGAGTACATGGAGATGTGCAGCATGAAGCGGGGCCTGGACGTGCAGATGGAAACCTGCCGGAGGCTCATCAAGGGCTCAGCTGACAGGTAACAGGACCCTCTGCTGCTGCAGGAGCTCATCCCCTCCTGTCCCTGCTGCCTTGGGCTAAAGGCAGCACTGTCACTTGGTGGCTCTGTCCTTCGGGGAATCTCCTGTTCCAGGATCGGCCTTGGAAGGGGGTCTGGAGCAGAGTGTGGGGCCCTGCACTTTGTCACAGCTCAAAGGTTTCAGCAGCTGCTCCTAAACACAGGGAGCTCCAGCTCGGCTGGACTTGCAGGCTGTAACATCTCAGATTCAGAACTCTTAAAATCCCAAATTAAAATCTCTGGACTTACACGAAGAACTTGTTTTTTAATCTTCTCATGTGTTAAGAACCTTAACACTATGAGGGATTTCTCTTATCTCTTACTCAACCCCAGTAGAACAAGATGATAAACTTTCAATTTTCAGGGCTCTGGGTATTAGGGATGCTGAGAGTCTTTGCTCTCCATTTCCCCATCAGTAACCCTGGGACAGCCTCTGTGTTTGTGTAGGGGATGGGTGGGGTGGCACCTTAATTTTACTACTGATAACCCAAAGTTTAATGTTAATAAAGGGGTTTTTAAATATCTTGGGGGAGTGTTAATGTTTGATGTTAATAAAGGGGTTTATAAGTAGTATTGTGAAGGGAAAGTGACTGTTTTCTTTAAACATTTTTCTTTTTCTTCCTTCTGTCATTGATATTTAATTTTTTGGCCGCACCTCTCCCTGCGTTTCCCTGCAGGAATTCTCCATCCCCCAGCTCCGTGGCCAGCAGCGACTCAGGAAACACAGATGAAATTCAGGATGATTTGGACAGAGAGACGGACGTGGAGCCCATGGTCAGCTGATAGGAACGGGAGCATTCCGGTGAAGGGGAAGATGGAGAGAAAAGATTCCAAACCAATTGCTGGGGGAAAGGTGAAAGACTCTGCCCCTGCAGAGGGTCTCTGAGAACTCATTCCTACATGCATCCCCTCCCACCCAAGGATTGGTGCTGTACATTTCTATTGTTCTACAAACCATAAATGCAGAGTCCTGTAGGAAAACACGGTGTTTTAATTGTGCCTTTGCCCCAAGCTGAGCCACTTGGAGCTCCAGTGGAATATTAATAGCAGGTGTTTTTATAAAATATATTATTTAAAAAAAAAAAAAAAACAAAAACAAAAAACAAACAACCAAAGCTGGTGGCAGCAGAGGATGGTGCTGCAGAGGCTCTGGGTACTTCAATAAGCTGCTGGTTTTATTGAGCTGCTGCACTGATTGGCAAAAGCAACACTGGCAAAAAGAGCAGCAAAACCAAGACAACTGTGGTGCAATTACCAATGCCTGGCACAAGGAAAAAAAAAAAAAAAGAACTGCCCCCAAATTGAACTGCAAATGTTTAAAAATAACAATGGGTTTGGAGACAGCTCGGAGGGTGAAGCAGTTCTACAAAATTCCGAGGGTTTTCTTCATCCCACCTTGTGGGGTGAGGGAGCCTTTGGGGGGGGTGTACAAAGGTTTCTGCTGGACTCCAGGGCCTGGAGGAGCAGGACTCAGCTCGGTGGCAAAGCAGGTGGGCACAGGAGGGGTCACTGGTGGGGGGGACTCTCACTGATTAACTACTATGCAAAAACAACAACAAAAAAAAAAAAAGCTCGCCTTATTTATATGGAATGTTTGGTCCCTGCTGGGCTACGGTTATCCCTTGGGAAAAGGAAAGCTAAACCCACATTTGCACACTTAGATGTCTGTAGAGCTTCTTTTGAGGTGGAATGTCATATCACAATGCCTTTGTTTCCAGTGATGGGATTAGGAGGGGAATCAGCCCTTCAGGTTCGTGGTGGTTCGTGTCTTTTTTCAGGGGTTTGTTTTTTTTTAGTGTTTGCAGATTTTCCTTTGCTGACAGGGAGATAACTCCATTTTATGCTGCTTCCATGATGTGTAGAGTGGGGTAGGTGAAGCATCAGGATAAACTGACATAGATTTAGGCTGGAGACAGGACTTCGGGAGAGCTCCAGACCGCTGTTCTTCGGGAAAGCTGAACACTGGGAAATGCTGTAATCCTTTTTAGGGCGTAGTAAAGGGAATCCCAAACTGCTGCTGCCCTGGAACTGGGCAGGAACAGCCACGTGCTTTCTCTGTGAGAAAGTGGCAAGACCTTGGCTTTGCCCATCTTTCTGTATTTTTACCCAGGAGAAGCAGAATCACAAGTCGGATCACTCGGTGGTGCCTGAGGAAACTCGGGCACCACCGAGCTCTTCACGGTTAGAATGGGAATTGTAGCACCTCAGCCAGGTTTAAACAGGGTATAAACCTCAGCCAATAATTTTTTGTTTGTTTTTAGACCAAGATTGAGAGCGTAGTTGATACTGCCCAAAGCCAGCTGTGGGGGGTTAAGTAGTGGTTGTAATTAAATACCAAATGTGTTTGTGTTTTCTGCCAGGAAACTTGGAAAGTGTTGTGCAGGAGCAGTGCTAGGGCTGGACAGGGAAAACGCCAATTTCAGCACCCTCTCGGTGCTGTGGAAAGGCAAAGGGGCCAAGCCTGTGAGTTCCCTGAGTGCTGTTCCCAAGCCTCTGGAGTACTGATCCGGGATCTCAGGAGTTGCACTGCAAGCAAACGCTGCAGATCCGTGTGGTCCATCCCATAAAGAGCACGGGTCTCTTGGAAAATGGCTCATTCCAGGGTGGAAACTCCTCGCTCTGGCCATAGAGAGGGGCAGGACCTCGGCGGGTTCCTGTTGGAGCTGTGGGCACAGGAATGTTTTCCCTGCCTGGCTGTCAGCTCCATCTCCTGCCTGGACACGGAGCAGCTTTGAGGCCACATGGCTCAAACGGGGCTCCCTGTGTCTTCCAGACTGGGAAGGGATGATCCATCGGGATCTGCAGTGAGGAGGGCGTGAGCCACAGCTGATGGCTTCTGTCCAAGCCCGTGGATCCAAGGATATTCCTCTGGTGTCCTTACTGCTGGCAGTGCTCAGTGCAGAGTAGGTGACAGCTCCTTGGATCCTGGGCTGAGGGCCTTTCCAAAACCTGGTCCGTCCTGTAAGTGTAGATAACTTTTCTCTGGAAGAGAAAACCTCATTCCAAAGTGCTCATTCCTGTTATTTCTTAGGTGGCCAAAGTGGTGAACGTGTTGTGGCTGCAAGGGAGGGGGGGGGGGGGGGTATTTGGGGTATTTTTTGGAGGGGGCTGGGACTGCATGTTTGAAATCTGCAATTTGAAGGGTTTTGAAGGGTTTGAACTTCAGCTGCTCCCGAGGAGCCTCTCCCAAGGCTCGGGAAGCATCTGCCAGGGCTGTCTGTGATGCTTCAGTGGCTGGGGCAGGCATTGCTCAGCACCGTGAATCAGCTCCTGGAACCCATCCCTGGCTCTCTCCAGCCAGGAATGCTCCTGGAGCCTGCTCGGGAATGCTCCTGGAACCCATCCCTGGCTCTCTCCAGCCAGGAATGCTCCTGGAGCCTGCCTGGGAATGCTCCTGGAGCCCACCCCTGGCTCTCTCCAGCCAGGAATGTTCCTGGAGCCTGCTCGGGAATGCTCCTGGAGCCGACCCCTGGCTCTCTCCAGCCAGGAATGCTCCTGGAGCCTGCTCGGGAATGCTCCTGGAGCCCATCCCTGGCTCTCTCCAGTTGGGAATGCTCCTGGCACCACAGACCCCGCAGCTGTCGGGGCCGTGCTGCCGTTCTGCTCTGGGTTTGCTATTTTCCCTTAAAACTCAGCCTCCCAGAAGGAAAAAGGCCGATCATTCCCAAAGCCAGGAGCTGTGGTGCCGAGGGCAGGGAATTCCCAGAGCAGGAATTCAGCTGTAGGGTGGCTGTGAGGGATGTGGGGCTGCAGTAGGAGGTGTAGAACTCACGTGCACGGTGGCGATGTGTAGGACAGCAGAGGTTCCCATGGGTGTCTTTCTTGTAACCACGTGTAATCCATTTTTAGAGAAGAAGAGGGGTTTTCATACTGGGGGTCGGGGTTTATTTTCATTTAGGCTGGACCAGCCTTTTGGGGGCAGCTGGGGCTGGTCCGTGGGGAGGTCGTTGGTTCCAAGTCCAGCCGTGCTGCTGCTCCTGCTCCGTGTGTGTGGCACCACTCCAGAAACCAGATCAAAGCTTGCCAGAGAGAAAAA
>WEKY01024869.1:30713-87956 GCA_013390045.1 Picathartes gymnocephalus | reverse complement strand
TCTTTTACTTTTTTTTTTTTTTAAGCAGGAGTGATCCTGCAAGTATTAAAAACAAATATTTAGTTAGAAGATAAAATGTCAGTCTGAACAGAGAAGACAGGGAAAATACATTTCCCAGCTAAAACAAGCATAAAAGAAACAATTAGAAAATGTCACCATTGTCCTCTTCCTCTACAAAGCAAACATGGAAAGATTTTTAATTACACTTTGATAAGTCAGTGAAATGAATGCGATTAAAATGAAACTATACCTGCTAGTATAATATTTAGCAATTTTCAGTGAGAATCTCAAAGTAAATATCAAAGCAGGTCAAGAAATCAAGGAACAGTGTCTTCATTCCTGAAAAAGAAATGTTAACATACCACGGTTTCTTTGACTACTATCAATTTTGTTTAACACAGCTACATTTTTTTAAACTGAAAGTTGCAGCTCAGAAGGGTGGGTTTTATAATTTTTGATTTGGAATATTCTCCAGCAGCAGTCATTCAGAAGCCTGATGATTCTTTTAAATGAATTGTCTCATCTTGATCACAACATTCCCAAATTTATGAACACTTTATACTAAAGGTATGATGTAATATTTAACTCTAATCAGGTTGAGCAAGGGTTGATATTATAATCAAATAGTCCATTTGTTTTGTCAAGGCAGAAAATCATTCTCTTCTGACCAATTAACAGTGCTTATTCTTTTGATTATTACTTACAATATATTTTTAGAAAGAAAAGCTGTCAGTATTCTGATATATCCTTCCAGGATGACTTCTACTGACACCATCATATCACAGGATTTTTAAGTATTGGAAGACGATGGTAATAATGATAAAAATTGAGCCTAGACTGATCACAATAATATTTCCTCTAAATCACTGTATGTATCTTGTTTGGTTGGGTTGATTTTTCTTCTGATCTCTGATGTTAAAGCCTTCAAAAGTTTAACACTGAAATGCTAGCTTATATATGCTGACAGTGATAATCCTCTTAAAATAATCTCTTCAACTGGCCCTTAGAAATGTTACTGATTTTTTCTTCATTTAAAATCATGAAATTTCCCTAGGATGTCCTTTTATTTTTATTTTCATCCTTCTGTGTCTAACTACAGCCTGCACCTAGTAAGCATGCTTGAAGTTAAATATTCACAGTGATCCACAAACCTAGTAATCTTATAACCTTTAATTAAATAATTATATTTATATAGTGTGTGTTACAGTTTCTTGGTGTCTTAAAGGATCAGTGCCTTCCAAGAAGTTTGTGGAGCTTGAGAAATATTTATACAATTGAAATTTACATATGGTATTGTCAAACTGTAGTTGATACAAGCTTCAATTAATACTTTATAAGAAGCATTCTTCTCCCTTAATTTTAATATTTGTTACATGAACGTACAGCGTCTTCCCACATGACTCTGCCTGCAGAGGTAAAATGTTATTTTGGATCTGTTAGAGGCCTGATTTAAGGACAGTTCAGAACATGGTTTAGACATATACTTTATAGAGTAGTAAAGTAGTAGCTAAGTTGAAATTGTTTTAATGTTCTGATCTGTTTCTATCTCACCCAGCTCTAGGCACCAGTCTAAGCCAACTAACCACCTCCCTTTTTTTACAGCCAGTAAAATAAATTATACCAGCTTAGTAAACCCAGAGGTGGGTTCACAGGATGTAGCTCGTGCCCTGGCAGTGGAAGTGCAGCTTGAAATTAATGACATCCTCTGGTCCCTTGAGACCAAGGCAGCATTAGCAGGTGGGGTAAGAGAAAAGCAACAGATCTCCTGAGTAAAACAGTTTACTCTGAATCCCAGATGTCCGCAAGACATGACTTTCAGGGATTTCACCAGGAAACAGTCTGAGCTGGGGACAGTGGACGGAATGCCCATCCGCAGATGGAGCACCGTAGCAGTGTTTTGGAAGTGCAGCTTAATCTTTAGTTTTTCTACAACAGGAATTTTTACTTCTCTGAAACCACACGGTGAAGTCAGTGAGGGCTCATTACATGGAAGTGATTGGGAGATTTGGTTCAGAAACATACCCTGATCCAAACTAGAACAGTAATGTAAACTGTAACAGAAACAGGTGCCTAATATATCCAGCTGGAAAACCACCTTGCTTTCCTAGTTCTGCTTTGCAGAGGTGGAAAGAAAGTAATGAAAGCAAGACCTGAGGTATGAGGTGGACACTCGGAAAACTGTGGAGTGCTACCAATATCCACTAACTTCCAATGGACATTTTATTAACAATGCAGTTCAATTCCCCTGAGCTGGCAATAATAAAGTCTTTGTCTTACAGTTTTACCTCTAGACTTATAAATCGTGATGCTAATTAAAAAGAACTGACATAATTTAATTTTACCCTGGCATTCTTTGTTTCAGTTACAAAATGAGCAAGACTCCAGTAGATATAAGAACATACTCTTTTATTCTTTAAAAATCTAGATCAGACTTTCATAACTGATAAAAATTGTGTAAACTGACAGGAGGAGAACAACAAAATCTTTATACTATAAGTTAGCTACATACATTTGGTTTTATTTTGAAATGTCTGTGCATTTATATGCAATTTTCTCCATGTTAAATCCTTGTTTGTATGTAGTAAAATGCAACTTTATTATAACGTGCAAAGATAAAAAGCAAAATCTTCTAAAGAATCAGGTTTTATTAGATATCGCAGAAAAATAAAAAAATAGTCTTTTGCAACTAAAACACAGAGAAAAGTCTGAGGGTACTCCCTTTGCACTTTTGCTGGCATAACAAGGCCTCTGAGGATGCAGCTCTTTGCAAGCGCTATTTTATTAAATGTCGGAAAGTGTAATGTTGAGGGCTCATATCGAAGGCTCATGTAAATACAGCTTACCTTACACACATAACCTTCACAAAAACATCTTCCAAATCCACTTGCTAAAAGATTTATGGCATCATGCAAGTTTTACACCAATGAGTGCACTAATGGCTTTCTTTGATGCATCCCACAGGACTCATGCTCTCTGGAAAAAAGCCAAAGTATGGAGCAGCACGTAATCATCACAACTGTAGTTTGGTTGGTAGAAAAAGTTCAGTGGCACAGAAGATAAAAAATTTAAAATATATGGAATTCTTAAGTCAAAAAGTTAAAAAAAGACTTTTAAATTTTGTGGTGCTTAACAAACATTAGATTTTGTATATTGGGATTCTTACGAGTGGCATATCTTACTTGTAATTTAGTTCTGTACATTTTCACACCTATAAATTATATATGTTTCTTGGCAAAGTAAATCATAAGTCTGAAAGAATACAATTAAGTTACTATAAAACATCTTAAAATGAAATTATTTTTGAAGCACCTACAAGAATTAGGGTCTCATATCTTCACTGATGTTCATTAGCAATAGGGTGTCTTATTCTAGAGGCTTATGAGACTTGCAGCTGAAATGATCAGGTTCATTGTTAAGAGAACTAAAAAATAGTTATTTTAATTTAATTTGGATAATATAAAAGTACTATAGTAAAGAAGACGAATTAAAGCACAATCATGACAAGAATTGCTGGAGATGCAGGAGTTCTTACTACTAATAAAATGAAATGCTTCTGTGACACTGAAATCAGGAAATGGCATAGCGATGGAATTACGTCTAACAAAGAATGAAAAAGAATCTACAAACATGATATTGCCATAAAGATAAATATCATTCATAATACTATCAGCAAAAAAATATGAAAAGTGTAATTATTACGAAGTTCTTTGACTTACAATTAAAAATTATTAAACTTGATCTTAAATACTTGACACAGGCCTTAATATTAACTTATTTTATATTAAACCATGGTTGTATGAATGGTTTCTCTGATAATTTCTTTTTAATAGTTAACACTAGTAAGTCTTAAAAGACTCCTCTGATTTTTGTTTAATTTGAAAAAAAAATAAAATCCCATACATATGCATAGTTTGTGTAACTAATTGCCATGACACAACACCAAGTTCTGTGTTAGAAGAATTAAAATGAGATGTGAGTTATAAAAAACACTCTCAGGGGCCTAAACTTGGTTGAAAAATGCAAGTAACACCTGATGTTGTGACTGCAATATAAATATAGCTCTGGAATTTATTTGTATGTGCTTAACCCAAACTTAAGTCTTCTGCACATGCACATTTACCTAATTTGGTTGCTGTCAGAAGGCTGCTGTCTGCGCACTCACCGTAGGAGAGTAGGACAATGAGAATATCCTGATGCTTATCCTATGCTCCAGGTGAGGGGCCATATTTGTTAGGAGATCTTTTTCATCTGTTGTATGGCGCTTAAGATGATGAATATTTCCTGCATATTGACCAGCTCTTAAGAGTGCTCCAAAATTGTTTCAAAAACATATCAGAAAACAAAGCAAGTCTGAGAAATAAGGGACAGCATAATTCTACAAGACATACTTGTAATACAGACAGCTACTTTGAGTTTATCAGTATTAAACATAGTTTTACATTTTTAAAGAGACATATGTTTCTTGTATTGACCTTAACCTTGAAGATCTTAACACACAAAAATACAAAGTCAAGAATGTTAACTCTCTGGACAAAATACTTTGCATTTCAAAGTAACTGCAGTGTTTTTCAACCTGACAGTACATTAAATGGCTAGTTTCTATGCTGATAGACTGAAACTTGTGATTTAGTTTTATCTAAATTGCAGTGGTATATTGATAAGGTTCCTGCAATAACACAAATCAGTCTTGTAAAACCCCACCTGCCCAGTTCAGGTTTAGTGGAAGGCTTCATGAGTTTCATACTCGAATAACTATTGAAATAACATGCAAGAATATCTTCTGGTACTACCTTTGGGTGAATCTGAAAAAGGAGTGCCATTATTCTGAATCTGTTGCATACAATTTATGTGCAAGAAGAACACTGATCAGTGGTTTCTACCAATTGTCCACAACATTCCTCCCCTCTGCTCCTCATTTCACTTTTCTCTCCTGTGTTCAGGACCAAAATGCTTCTCATGTGCTATTATAATTTTTTCCCTATTTTATGTATTTCTCTGTTAGAAATAGATTAAAAAAAAAATGCTAAGGCAGTGGCATGGTGGAAAGGTTTCATTTCCAACCTGGCCAAAGTTAAAAAACAAATATATGTTTTATCAAGACTGTTGCCTTGAGATTTCAACACTTTCAAACTCTTTCCAAGTTCAAGAGTTTACAGTAATAATCAGTTAAGGATACAAACTTATCTGAGACTAGAAAGAGCTTTGATGTTCACCCTGGAATAATTTCAAGGTGAGTACATTACAGTGCTCTGGCAGTTAGGCACATGAAGCTCTTCTGAGCAATGCTTAAAGTATTTTAGCTCTGTGCCACTTGAAGAATGAACTAGAATTCTTACCTTACTGTATATAGCTGTGAATATTGAGCATAGTATAAAAGCATATGTAATAAAAAGTTAATTATTTCCAATCTCTGAGCCAAATTCCATCTTGTCAATCTGATAATGTGATTCCAGAAAACATGAGAAACCTCTTCTTCTGCCATAATGGAAGCACATTAAATATATCTCCTTAATGTTAAGGATTAAATTTTAAATATTTTAAATTTGTACTATAAGAATATTTTAAACCATGAAGGTAATTTAACTATTTTGATGTTCAGTTTTTGGTTTTTTGTTTTGTTGGGTTTTTTTAAATGAAATATTTGAAACATACACAAAGACGTACGTACATGTGTGTATACATGTAGGACAAGTATACAAGCTGTGATCAAGAATAGTAATAAAAAATGGATCAGCAATACATACAGAATCACAGAATCATTAGGATTGGAGAGGACCTCCAAGGTCATTGAGTCCAACCTTTGACCAATCACCACCTTGTTTACTAAACCATAACACTAAGTGCCAAGTTCCTTGAACATCTGCAGGGTCGGTGATTTCATCACCTCCCTGGTAGTTCATTACAACACTTGGCAACCCTTTCCATGATGAAATTCTTCCTGATGTCCAACCTGAACTTGCTCTGGAGGCTGTTTTCTCATCCCACCACTGGTTGCCTAGGAGAAGAGGCCAACACCCACCTGGTTACAACCTTCTTTCAGGTAGTCTTAGAGAATGATAAGGTCTCTCCTGAGCCTCCTTTTCCCCAGGCTGAACAGCCCCAGTTCCCTCATCCACCTCTCATATGATTTACACTCTAGACCCTTCACCAGCTTTGTTGTCCTTGTCTGGACCAAATTAAAAAACAAAAAGGACACAAGAATTCAAAATTATATAAACTACAAATAGACATAAACATTTTTTGCTACTTTTTCTTTTATTTTGCCACTAATTCTCATTATAAAAATGCAGTATACAGGTATGATATTTTATTTAGATCATTTAGACTTCCTGCAGTTTCTTTTGGACCTATACATATTTTAATGTCCAGACCCATCACTCAATCAGACCATACCATATGTTATTCTTACAGACCATATACAAAGATTAGGCTTTCACAACATTCTCTAAGACTACAAAAAAAAAAAAAAACAAACAAAAAAACCCCTCTGAATCTTATTGAGTTAGTTGAATAGGGCCTAATTTTCTCTGTAGCTTTCCTGTGTAGCAACAGAGGTTGGAAAAACTGAAATGAAGCAAAAGTGGGCTGCGAGAGAAATGGTCAGATTAGAACACCTGGGGTGCTACTTAGATCTTTGGGTACACCTGAGATTATCAGTTTCTCCTCCTCCACATTGCTGTGCGTTTGAAGGTAATGTTACAGACAGCATGAATGCTTTTGTGTTCTGGGTTCAGGTATCTATCTCCAGGTGCTGGCAGTGGGGGGCTCAGGGGTGACCTCTCTGTGAGGAAAGGATGAGGCTGCCCCATGCCAAAAGGCTCGAGGCAGCTCCATCAAACCCACCCAGCACAGAGCTGAGCCCAGCAACCAAGCAACAGGAAAGGACAACACATGGCATGGAAAAAGAGGAGAAACAAAACGAGTGAGAACTGTAGACACTACAGTCAGAAGAGGAGGAAGAGAAGGCAATCCTCCATGGCAGAGCACATACTGCTGCATGCCAAAGCAGATGGATATATTGTGAAGGAACTGCAGCCCATGGGAGACCCCCTCCTGGAGCCAGGGAGAAGTGTGAGAAGGAAGGACAGGCAGAGAAAGAACTGCCATTTATTGACCATAACTCCTCAACTCCAACCCTCCTGTGTTCTTGAAGAAGACTGGAGGTATGAAGAAGGATCGGGAATAAAAAAAAGGAAGCTGAACCTGGGAAAGAGGGGAGGAAAGGCATTGTTTTATTTTTGTCCTGGGCTGCATCCTAATCAGTGTGACCAGCAGGTTGAGGGAGGTCATTCTGCCCCTCTACTCTACTCTTGTGAAATTCCACCCAGAGTGCTGCCTCCAGCTCCAGGGTTCCCAATATAAGAAGGACATGGACCCATTAGACCAAGTCCAGAGAAAGGCTATAAAGATGATCGGAGGGCTGAAGCACCTCTCCATGAAGGCAGGCTGAAAAAGTTGAGATTGTTCAGCCTGGAGAAAAAAAGTCTCTGGACAAACTTCATTGCAGCCTTCCAATATCTAAAGGGAGGCTACAAGAATAATGGAGAGAGTCTTTTTACATGAATGGATAGTGATAAGACAAGAGAGGATAGATTTAAATTAGATATTGGGAAGAAATTCTTTACTGTGACGGTGGGTTGCTCAGAGAAGTTGTGGGTGCCCCTGGAAGTTCAAGACCAGGCTGGATGAGGATTTGAGCAACCTGGTCTAGAAGAACATGTCCTACCCCATGTCAGGGGGAGTTGGGTCTTTAGAGTTCACTTCCAACCCAAATCATTTTATGATTCTATGATAGTTGTCTCATTTCTTGCTATTCAAATCTATTGGATTGAGAGTTATATTGATTTTCCCCAAAGTCAAGTGTTTTTTACTCACAACAGTGATTGATTAGTGCCTTCTCTGTCTTTATCTTGACCCAAAAGCTTTTTAACCCTATTTACTCCACTTCTCCTGCTGAGGAGTGACCACCTAAGGGAGTGTTTAAGTATTAGCCAGGGCTAACATAAAACACTAAAAAAATGGTGAGTTTCTGCTAAATTGTCAGAAAAACAAAGAGCATGGTCTGAGCACAGCTGACAGTCTGTAAAATTGACTGGAATGCCACAAATGTAGCACTGGCTGATGAGGCATGCTATGTTTATCAAGTATCTCCTTGAGTTTAAATGAACTGGGCTATTATGCTTATCTGATCATCTTTAGCTGTTGAGCTATATTAGCAGCAGACAAGATTTTATAGGCAATAGGAGTGCCTAATAGCAAGTCAGGAAAGTAATGAATTTAATGATTGATGTGTTTATGCAGGTTCACCATTTATCTCCAATAATAGGTGTGGGAGAAGATTTGTCTTACGCATGATCAGGTGCAACGTAAGGAACTGGAGAAGGATCTGTTCATGCCATCATAAGGGCTGTATACCTCACCTACTTGCAGTCTACCCATTAAATGAAAGAAATTAGTAGCACAGTTATTTTGGGAAAAAATCTCTCAAGGAAGTTTCAGACTGAATATTAGGAAGTGTTTCTTTACCAACAGGGTGGTCAAACACTGAAACAGACTTCCTAGAGAGGTGGTCAATGCCCCAAGCCTGTCAATGTTTACAAGGTGTTTGGACAATGTCCTTAACATGTTTTAGTTGTTAGTCAGCCCTTAAATGGACAGGCGATTGTTGTAGGCCCCTTCCAAAAGAAAAGGTTCTATTTTATTCTATTCTAGAGTCATCTTAGTTCACTGCTGCTTAGCGCCAGCCAAGACAGATCACAGTATCATGTCCCAGATTTTTGTATGAACAGAACATTAAAAATTATCAATGTGTATATATCTATATATGTGTGTATTTATATATCAACGTGCAACTAGATAGATAGATGAACAGCATTTAAGCAGTGTATTCCATAACTATGGGATGTGCTTCAGTTTAAAATGAAATGGTACAAAAATAGAAGTTCGCATGCTTGTTCTAGTGATGACGATCTGCTTCACATTATTGAACATGGCTGTGGTTATTTACCTTATCATCCTCCACAAATGTCATATGAAAGGCCATCACTGTTCTAAGGTAATTGCACAATGGTCATTGGAAAGAAGATTTTGACTGAATCAGTCCTTTGTATTTGTGCTACTGTTACAGGCATAAGTTCATGGCCTCCTTGGCCACTTTCTGATAATCAATTTTCTCCGTTCCTCATTCTTGATCTCTATTTATCTGTCTCTTTGGTATGAATTTATCTTCTCTCATTAAAATAAAATAAACAAGAGGATGTTTGTTTGCTTTTAATGCCCATAATCAGACAAATCACAACCAGGCTTTCGTTAGACTTTAAAATAAGAAAGTTATGTACATGGACTTGATTTTCTTAGTTTAGGCAGTTCTAATCTTTTCAAACCAAGAACACATTTTTTATGACATTTTTTGTCCTCGTGCTATTCTGAATACTCTTAGTTTGTATTGTAGCCTTTTCCCCACAAAGACAGTTGAAGACAGAGTTTGGAATTTAGCTTCTGATGGCTATTGGAAGGTAATTTGCAACTTTTTTGAAAATGTCATGAAACTCCTGATGCTACACATCTGGTACTTTGATGACATCATATCAATATTGTGATTTTCATCTTCCACATAACAATGTCTGAAATGCAGGTGTATTTTTTTGCATGTGTAAAAGAGAGGAACAAAGTTCATTTTATCATGATATTGTCCTTTTCTGTTCTTGTGTCAAAGTTCAATGTGCTCATTTCAGTTATAGATGGAAAATTGCCTAGTGGCATTTGCAGAGGTTCTGGAAGACCCACATAAGGAGACAGACACATATATGTGTGTATTGCCAATAAGTAACCCATGACCACCTGAAATGGGAGGTGAGGCCTAAAAGATTTTCCTTAAGAAATTCCCAATGTCACTCAGCTTCTCTGTGTATACAATGAATTTGGACACACTATTCATTTGTGACAGTATTAACATCTCACACTTTTGCTGTACATATAGTGCATGCATGAATCACTGTGGGATACCTACACTACAGGTTTTACCTAGTCCATCATACAATATTTCTCATTATTGTGGCTAAAGAAATGCATCTGAATGTTTTGCACATGGGATGTCTGATTGTATATTTCCATTATGAAAGACAATTCAAATGAACTGAACAGCCCCTGACTAGATTTATTAAGGGGAAGATATGGGTGAGATTTCTAAATATTTATCCTCATATCTGAACACTTTGATGGTCTGAAGTCCATATGTAGGAAGTTATATAGCAGAAGTACTTGTTCAAACTCATACTGTTTTTCTGTTTATTCATTTTATTTTTAGCTTTGAGTTTTCCTGTCCTTCTACTGACACACCCATGATATTCTATTCACAATAGGTGCAGATTTAAGCATGAAAACTCACATGATGAGGATACACAGAAAATAATATATGATTCTTAAAAATTACCAAATTGATAGTAGTTGCATTTGTGGAAGTTTTGATTACATCTAAAATACCTAATTTAGATTGATAGACTTCAAATTCTTAAAGTTTCAAACACTATTATTGTTGAAAATAAAAACATTTAAAAATTAAAATTTATGTATTACAGGAATACCTAATGAACATATGTATTTCAAAACAATGGTAGATTAAATAAACTCTAAAAAGCAGTTTCTCTCTTCAGATATACTTTGAGGGACAGCAATATTTTCTAAATTCTGCTAAAACTACTGATATCAAAGAAACAACAACGGAAGATCTGGGGAAAAGTGATGAAAATTAAGGCCCAGGAGTCAATATAACCATATCGGAAGGAAGTGCTGTTGATGTGCAGAATTATAGAGTTTTTTGCTTCTACTGGTACAGCAGACAGAACATTAGGGCTGAAGTACAAAGTCATATTGGGGATGGTTTTTCAATCATTTGCACTTTGACATGTTGCAATCGAGCACGTATTTTTCCTGTCGTTCCTATTTTTTGGTTCACAAAAAGGAAAACTAACATTTATTTGAGTCAGGTATGAATTCCACAGAAGGAATCCAGATGTTTGTCCTTCAATAACATCATTCAATATGGAGGAGAATGTAAAAAGATAAACCTTTCACCAAAAATAAAATTTAAGAAATGACTGCTGAGAAGATCTGTAGCCTCTTGGTGAGATAAACTGCCTGTTCAATCTAAAGTGGCATCATTAAAAACATAAAAGGCTGGAATCATTATAAGTATCTCAGAAGTTTCATAAATAGTTTAAAAAAGTGAAGCATTTTAAAGATAGATTATAGAAAAAAAAATAGAAAAACCCAACTCTAGGAAATGGTATTGCATTTATGGATTTGACAGATCTAGTATTAAAACAACAGTATATACCAAATAAGAAGAGTTTGGAGTACTGGAGATATAAATTCAGCTTTTACCTTTGGGCTTCAACACCATCAGAATGAAAGCCTTTGTCTCTCGTTCACAAATCTTGAAACTCACAGTCCTTTGATTAACATATCAATAAAACTACGAGTGCTGAAAACACAGAGTTGCAGCTGTCAAGCAATTCTGATATGAGCATTAATCAATTAATATAGATTAATTTTACTGATATTCAATAATTTGAGTCCATTGATTAAATCCAGTTAAAAATCTCTTCATTTTTGAGTTACTCAGGAGGCTACCTCTCCTAGGTCTTTCTAGTACTTAAATGTACAGTTGATATGGGTCTGTATAGGAACAGGACAGGGAACCAAAACTTATGTGTTATAAATGCACACTTAATATATTTCGTGATGTGCACCCTTATAAAGTTAAATACTAACTCAGGAGGAGCTTAGAAAACATATTATTCTTGCTTCACCCATTTAGAAGCAGTGAGGGAGATTGTCAATCACAGTTTGGCTGTTGCTTTCATGTTGTTAAAAACGGGTAAGATACATACACTTTTTGTTGACGTCACCATTTCTTTGTATTCAGATTTAAAAACAAAAGAAACAAACAAAAAAAGCAACAGGAATTTAGGTGCTTATGTTTCTTATATAGCCATGGAAGACAGGTAAGTGCCTTGAGGCTTTCAAGGGGAGATCCTATCTGCCTAATTGAGAAAGAATCTCTGGGAGGCTCCAGAATCACTTACTGATCCAAACTGACTATATAATGAATGAGCACTCTACCTTAGGTGCTTAATAAAAAGCCTAGACACAGGTTCGTGCCTGAACAGGAGTTTCAGTGAGTACTTCCATCAGTGCAGGGTACCAAAATATCAAATTCCTATCTAAAGCAAGTCACTTGTGTTGCCAACAGTACAGAGTTTATATCAAGTAGCTTACTGTTAGGAGGACTTGCACAGAAAATGAGAGATCTAGATTTTAGGCCCTTTTCAGCATGAGTGACAGAGCAATGTTCCCAAGGCCAAAGAAAATTAGTCCTGTTTTAGATTCTTTTTTGGGATTTGACTGCTTAATGTCTTTTATTGCTATTCAAGTCATGAGAATACAATGGCATATTAAACTGACAATTAAGTATAAATTTCTACACTTTGTGTCACAATTTATTACACCTAATGTCGTCTCATTTTCTCACTCCCAGACATGCTCAGCCAAATAACTCTTCTTATTCAGGTGTATAAGCTGCTTCCAACCCTTCTAACTCTCATAAAAACTATGTACCACTTACTTGCTAGAAACTGTGAAAGTGCAACAAGGAAACGAGCATTTCATTCAATCTACTGCCGAAATGCTCCTTTCCTAAGTCAATGTTAATTGTCACTCTCAGACATATGAAGCAAAGTAGGAGGAACTAGGTCTCAACTAGTGTGGCTATTCCTATGTTTTCAAGTAAAGGATAGCTCTCATAGAACTATTCAAGTCCTGAGAGGCAAGAATTGTATTATAAGCAAGACTGCAAACCAAAAGAAACAAAGCATTTATATTGTAATTTCTTTCTAGCAATCCATAAGTATGACAAAGGCTATCCTTTTCTGCTTATTTCCACTGAGGCATTACTGCTGTTGCTTTCATCTTTTTCACACACAAACAATTGATGTTCAATTTAAATCTGCAGTTAATGTGATCATACTCTGTATTCTACCAAAATCAGTTTTCTTAAACCCACTATCAGAAGTACAAATCTCCTGAGAATTTTCCTCTCCTTTTTCATAAAAGAACAGAAGAGAATCCATCTGTATATTACTGACTTCAGGGGATCATAAATTCACTGTCACAAGAAATTTGTAGTAAATCTACCTTTTAAACTATTTTCTCATGTGCACATAGACAGTGTTAACCATTTAAAAAGCAAAGGGTCTGAAAAAATATATAACAAATTTTTTTTTTTCCCAGGTTTGGTAAAGAATTTCTGGAAAATACTGTTATTCTAATGTAGGCATTTGAATGGAAACAATGTAAGTCTGCACATGCAAATTCTAATTACTACAGTAAAATCATCCCATACTATTTGCTTTATTATACTGGCTTATTACAAAATCTATAGGAAGTAACTCTCTTCTCTGATAGGGATACCCCCATGAGTTGGTAGAGGAGACTTCCTTATTCTGACAATACTGATTTTGGTTTTTTCCTATTGTTTTTGCTCCACTAGGAGGAAGAGGTAAGGACAGTATGTTTAGGCCCGGAAATTTGCGCTAAAGAGATCTCAAAGAAGCCTGTATCAATGCTACTCATCGTTCTACAGAAGTAAGACAACACTGAACTAGAGAAGAAAAGCATACATGGGTTATTTACTGCAAAACAGCCTCTCTACTTCATCTGATAAACATATTTGTGTGTTTATATTTTATCATTGAAGAAATATCATTGGTACTGAAGAATTTTCAGCAGGAGCGGAAAATATTGCCAAGAAGGTACCTCAGATAAGTGGACTCAAAGTTTTGCTTCTACTTCGGCTAGAATGGGAGATTTTGAAGCTACATGACCAAGTTTAGAGAAGACAAAACCATTATTTCAAGAAAAATCCTTGAAAGAAAACCTGTCTCTTGCGGGCAGTGGGGGTGCCGACTGACGGTAGGGTTGGATGCCGCAATCTCCCAGAGGTGTCCCCAGCAGAGGGAGCCGCTCTGGCGTCACAGGCACTCCCGAAGGAGACAGCATGCACTCACACACACTGGATAGCAGTTGGGATAGCTGACGGTAAAGGAATGAGAAGGGTCTCCACTTGGAATTCCATGGCAAGGGCTTATCCCAGCCACATGTGAAGGGGTCCAGAGGTGGAGACGGGGAAACAGGAAGAGCACAAGGGTTTTAAACTGAGAGAGATAGGGGCGGAGAGGGCACCAGAACCAATGGCTAGAGGGCCAGGGAGCAGTACATAGGAGGGGTCAGGGTAAGAGAGCCAATGGGAAGATGGGGAAGGAGTGGCTAGAGAGCAGGGCCAATGGAGGACCAGGGGAAAAGGAACATGCTAGGGCCGAACCATATAGGGAGGAAAAGGGGCAGGGAGACAACAAACCAATTGGGGTGTCAGAACTGGGGTACATTTGCATAATGAAACAAAGCATCCTGAGAGAGGCTTTTCTGGTTGCCACAACCTAGAGGTTGATTCTTGTCTTAGGGTTCATTCCTCCAGGGGGTCCCAGCTGACTCTGGCCTCTGTGGGCTCATTGGCCTCCACACCTATCAACTGTCAGACACCACCACCACCCCCCACCACCAGTATTGACATGTATATTATGTGAATACTTACATGTGACTGTTTATTCTTGGCATCCAAATTTTCCCAGCTATTCAGTTTTTTCAAAATATTTCTCAGCTGATTATGTAGAAAACTGAAAGGATGGCACTCTTGACAGTATTAATCGACATGCTATTTTCTAGCTTTCTGCCTTCTAATAACATGCCCAACAAAATGCAAGTTAGATAACTGGAATGGATTCATACTACATAAAAGATGAGTGAAGTTCTATAAATTAAGCTTGTTTTGTCTCTCCACCCCCTCTTCCCCTCCCCATATAAACTAATATGTTTCAACAAGGTATTAGTTTACAAAACTTTTAGAAATGTCAAATGGCCTACCATTGATTAAATTTGAACTTTATGAAGCTTTGCAAGTAAGGAAAAAGAGAATCTGGAAGTCCAGCAGAGCTTTTGAGCCATTTCAAACTTCAATGAATGGTCATTCCCAACAACATTAAACTTTCTTTTTATTTTTTTTTCCCTAACCAGAATAGGAACCAGTGGAGTTTTAAATGGTTGAAAAATAAAAATTAAACCAGAGGTTTATAATTTTGTTCAAAACGATAGGATTTATGATAAGAAAAAAATGTTTTAAGTTCTGCGTAGCTAATCTATTTGCCTTCATTGCAGGGTAGGCAATGTTTGCTCCGGATATTAAAACTCATTCTGATATAAGTTTTAATAAAATATTTTGTGTTCTTTTTTGTTGCCCGTATCCTAAGCAAGAATATGATAGAGGAAATCAGCTAATTCTAACAGCTCTCAGTCTTAGAATAAAACCTCTTTTGATCTCCAGAATTACTGATATATAGATAGATTTGACTATTCTGAATTGCACATGTACAGGTACATGTATTCACCCACAGTTCACAGTAACAACAATGTGAAAAGGCAGGGAAATGAAGGGTAGTGAAGAGAAGGGAGAGGAAAATGGAGTGGGATGGGGGCAGAGACAGGGGACCTACTTGAAATACCTGATTGACTTGAACACCGTATTCAATCTTAATGAACCACATAATGATAATAAATTTTCTCATAAAACAAGCTTAGTTTTAATAGCCAGTATGTTTATCTCAATGTATAATATATGCTAAATATTTTTAAATAATGAAGAAGTTTATGTCCTCTTTATTAATAGGTGTATTATAATATTGTTTCATGGTAATGGTACTCCTTTTTTTTTTTTTTCTGCTTCCTTGTCATCTAGTACTGGAAACACTTGAGAAAGTGATGAATAACTGAATACTGATGACTGAATCAAGGAATACTCTTTTTCTCAGCTTTTATTATTTCATAAAACTAGACAGAAATAAGTAATTTATGCAGGTAAAATTATCTTTTCCTTTGCTTATGAGAGGACTCTTAAAAAGAATAATAATAATCTAATAATTGTGTACAATGCATATAATACTTCAAAATCAGTTCACTGAAAAACAGAAGGAAATAAATATTGTTCTTTTCCAACACCACTACTCATATTGTGCATTAAAATATACTAAGTAGCCATATGTTCCGAGGGAAATAAATTTTTCTTTCTTATAAAAGTCCTTCAGCATAACGACAGAAGAACACAAGTGAGATGATAACATCAATGTCTAAGGTCCATTGTATCAGTGAGTTTTGTCCTCTGGAGATGCACTTTCAAATATAGTCTCAGGTCACATAGATAATGAATTTGGTGGTTTCATTCTGACTCACAGTAAATACTGTACTTTAACTAAAGACAATCCACACAGTTTGCCAGAGGTAAAGATTATCAAATGAGATTGAGGTAGACTGTTTAAACTGTAAAATAAACTTTAAAGGATTACTTCAGGCACCTCATACCAGAACTTCACTTTTTATCAGGAGTTACTACATCAGAAAGAAAATACAAAGAAAGTTATAAATGTGTATATATGAATATTTATTAGAGTTTTGGAACTCCACAGATCATTATTATTAACCACTGTAATAACTTTGTATGCCAAGGCCTTCTGATTATCTATTGCTTAGTTCTTACAAAATTTTGTTAATTCTGTTCTTACAATTTAGTTATATCTCAAAAAGAACCTGAAGTAAATAATTTAAAATTAGAATTTCATAGGCAGGAAATGAGAAACAATATGTAATATTTTTTTTTTTTTTAAAGATCTATTACTTTACAATTACTGATACCTGAAATATATATTGTACACAAAAAATAACATGAATAAATAGTATGAATAAATTCTTGGTTATAATTATAACAGTATATTAAGTTCTTACATCACATGTCTATTAACTGTGTTCTTCAATTCAGAGATCGTAAAAGTTCTGCAAAAGGCAGGCTTTTCTAAATGTATTGTTGCTAAATATTTTCTCTCTTCAGTTTTTCTTAACCGGCTCGCCTGATCTGTGAATTAAGATAGTTTTTTATATTTTATTTTTAGGAAGAAAAATGGCAACTGTTGATCAAAGTCTGTTAAAATTTGTAATGTATTCTTTAGTTATTACTACTGCTATGATACTGTCTTCTATTTCATCTATTTCACACATTTATCAAAGACTACATCCTGATTTTCCAGTAATCAAGAAACAATTATTGAAGGTTTGTTGACAAGGGTCCTATTGGCTTCTCTGTGTTTTATCTCAGTGCAAAATAGTTGGTATACAAGAGTGGTGTTAGGCAATAAGCCTATATTTGCTTCCTTCAGTGTCATAAGACTTGAGCCGTAAGTTTTTTTCATTTTTTACTGCTGGTCTCAAGGACCTGCAGTGATTTTGAATATGGACAACAAATCCATAGGCTAGGGCTTGCAGTGCAGGTGTTGCTACACAAGTACCTAAAAATTAAATGTAAAGAATCTTGCATGGGATAAAGACAACGATATCCTCATATCAAGAAATGATCGACTGAATTATAAATATATTTCTAATTTTATTAACATAGGTACACAAAATGACATGCAGTTGAATAATGCACTGTCAATGCTGAATTTTTTAAACAGTTTATTTACATACCCACTTTGTTCCCTCTTTGACTAAAATGGCATTAAAAAGCTGCTTAACAAGGTCTCTGTGCAACCAAGATACTACAATAAATATTTCTTGTAGTGGAATAAAACAAAAACAGACTGTCAAATTTGATTTTACTGAAATCTGTTCATTCTTTAAATCCAGGCAAAGAATAACCTTTTTTTTAATGCAATCACTCTTTGAAGGTAAATGTTTTGCATTTTCTTTGCTGGAGAGGAATAATTCTATTATACGTAGTTAATTGATTGACCTTTGAAGAACTTAAAAAATCTATTGCAATAAATCATTTACATTAAAATTTATGCTTACTCTATCTTTTTTCAATATATGCATTGCTGTACTAGTTCACCTTTGCTATGTAAGAACAGAGTTGAAAATTGTTCTGGGTACATTCTGACATCTATCGAAGCTCTATTTTTTACTCTTATACTAAGCTCCTTCCCCTCCCTTCTCATGTTGTTTTTCTTTTCCAAGAAATAAAAAAGTTTCCACAATTTCCTCTGCACAAAATATTCCCAAGACTTGAAATCACTTGAATGAATGGACATTTGGGTGCAGAGAGGTGGGAAAGATACTCTAAAAGCCACCAATTAAGTTTGAACTTAGAAATTAAATATTTCTTAGTGCCACAATTAGGAAATAAGAAAAAAGAAGTAATGAAAGGAAGTATAATACTGACTTGATAAATATACGCAAGTATATGTGCATGTGTGAATATTCTGCACCTAATAAAAGTCACAAACAAACCCAAATAGATTTCTAGGATTACATACTCTGGGAGTCTAAACTGAGCAGATGTCTGTGCAGGTGATTTTCCTGTGCATGACCTTCATGGACAACTAATTCCTATCACTGCAGGAGCTAATTTTCCACTCCAGCATTTTTGCTTCCAAAGCTAATCTAATAGGCATATAGCCCAAGAAAACACAGGATCATATTTGTCATTATTTTTATGGATCCAAGATGCTATACAATGCATGAAAATAAACACAAGATGTAAATAAGTAAATAAACCAATCAAGTTGGTCAAATAATGTGACCAGTAAAATGATTTTCCTTATTTAATACTTACTCAATGGCTTACTTACACTTTTACAAAACCTAATCTAATTGTTCTATTCATTGAAATGAATCACCTAGGGAAGGAGCATTATGTTTAGTTCTTTGTGTGTTTTGTTGTTCTATTTTTGTTTGTTTGTTGGCTTGCTTGTTTTTAATAGATTTAAAGCATTCAGTTCTTCTTTCTAAACCAGTCTGCTAAAATTAGAAGTTCCAAAACACCTGCTACTTGTCAAACACTTGATCATTCTATAACATAATCCAGGGAAACTCTGGGATTAAAAAAAAAAAAAAGAATTAAACAAGGCATTTTATTTCTCTCTCTTGGTCTTGCACTGCCATCTTAGCCATTGCAATAGTTCTCACGGAAGCTCTCTTTCTGACTTGTGCAGTTTGTTTTAATACATTACAGCTACTTCTGATGGGTTTGCAAACCTGTCTGTGGAGAACTTGGATATTTGTGAGAGATAAAAATAGAAACGAGAATTTCCCATTATTGAACAACCAAGGTGTAAATCTAAAAGTAGCATAAGATAGTATTTCTTTGCTAGCTTCCATAAAGGCATGGCTATTTAGTGATGACGTGATCAAAATGACTTACCTACATACAATGATAAAGTATCAACTTTATCTACCACACTAATATCTAGAAATATCTAGAAATCTAACTCTGTATCTACATTTTCAAGATGTAACAATGAATTCTAACACTAACAAATTAATATTAAAATGAACGCATCATGAAAGTAACAGAGACAATTATTCCATTTCATTCCATTTCAGAGGTGATATCTGGGTACAAATTTTCTATCATGCTTTCTATTTTCATGCACCTCTACTATAAATTTCAAAAATAAAATATTGGGAGTTTGTCTGTGCTTAATGTGAAGCACTAGCAGAGAACGTCAGAGGAAAAGAATCTAAGATACCAAAAGGAACATCTGAGGGAAAAATTCCTTCTATCTTCAAGTTATTTCATGTTTAAAAAAAGGTAGATAAGAAATGCTGTTCAAAAGAGTTATTTACCATACTGAATCTGAGTGGAAAGATGTGTGAAAAGCAGCATTACTCTTTGAGATGCAATACTTTTAACTGTTTGGAAATTTTGCCTGAAAATTATTGATTCTTGCCCTAGCTCACCTATAGATTCGTTGTACCTCAAGGATATTATACAAGGAAAATGAATTGGCTGCTTCTAACTTACTTTGCAGTCCCAGTCACACCCTTGCTTCCTGAAAAAAAATGTTCCTTCTTGAATTTTTTTTTTTCTCAGCCTCTGTGGAGTTTGTATCTTCTATTTTTCACAGAATGCTTCATTCTTTTTATTTTATCTTATTTCATTTTTTATGTTATTCTATTCTATTTTATTATTCTTTCTGTCTTTTGCTTATTATTTTACAGTCATTCTAACTCTCCCCTTTCCTTTATATTTAATATATTGAAACTATTTCCTTCATTCTCTTTATTAGTTCTGGCATTTTCTTCCTTATTCACACAATACACTGATCATTAGTTTTCTCATTTAGTTCTTGCTCACAATATATTCCTAGAAAGAGGATACATATAACCCTAAGTATAATATTAATTTTGTTTTGAACACCTCATATTTCCCTTATGTCCTCCCTCTCTCTCTTTCATTTAGTTCAGCCAATATTGTTCTCTGCTTCTTTTTTACTCCAAACTATTTTCTGATATCTTCATAAACTTTTCTTACTAATATTTTCTGATAGAGTTTTTATAATCCGACTGTAAAATATGCCTGGGAAGGGATGCAAATGAATACAGAAAACTGCATATAAAATAATTGGTTAATGCATAGGTATTAAAGTAATCACCAGTCTGTGCATAGAAGTACCTATTAAGTTTGAAAGCTGCACTTTATAGTTCATCGTTAATTCTTCTGTTCCTTCTAAACATATTTTTTTGGGTCCCGGAAATCCGCTCGTCTGTATGGCTGTTTTCTGTCTTCCAGTCTGTGAAAAAGCTTAGGTACTTAGCTGTAGTGGTTTTAGTTCACCTCCTCACACAGGGTACCAATTTAATGTAGTGGGTTGAGCACTCTGGCCGAACACCAGTGCACTCACAAAACTTATTTACTCATTTTTTGCTGTGAGATAATGATTAGGAGAAATGCAAAGCAGGCTCAAAACTTGGAAAGGTAGAAAGACAGTTCTATTAACAGAACTAAAAGGAAAGTAATAAGAACAAGAATAAACTTTCAGACACTTCTCCTCCCTCCACATCATTTTCTTTTTCCCACCAACAATGTAATGATACAAAACCTGAAACTTTCAGTCAGTTTACCACCTCTAAAATAGTCTTTCTTCAGTTCACTTAGGGAGAGGAGTCTCTCCTGACATGTCATGGAGACTTTTCCACAAGAAAACAGTTCTCTCGTGGCTCCAATATCACAGTGAATCAGCCACCCAGAAAAGGAAATCTGCTCACAGTGTGAAAGTCCCTTCCCTTGACACACAGTTCTTCCTGCAACTGCTTTCAAGGGCTCATCTCTGTCTCATGGGGTACTATTTTAAGGATGAGCTATTCTGGGAGAAAAGTAAAGGGTCTTGTCTTCTCTTTCTCTGGAAGCAGTGTTTCTCCTATCCCTGGAGCAAGGGTTCTCTTCTCCTCTCTCTGGAAATGAGGTTTCCCTTCTCTCTGGAAGCAAGGTTTCTCTTCTCTCTCATCTCTGTAGCATGGTTCCTCATCTCTCTCTCTGTTCAAGTTTCTCATTAGACCACAGTTACTTCAACATCTGCTTGCTTCAGCACAGGTGCCTTTGCTCAGGCTGCAGTTAGAACACTGCATCCCCCCACTTGCATTCATGAGTTACAAGGAATAGTCTAATATATTATAGCCCATCACCATGGCCATACAAAAGAATTTCAGCTTAAAACATCTCCTCTTTCTCCTCCCTCTGGGCTTAGGCTCCTTTGTCACTGACCTTGGGGTCTCCATGTTGGTTTCTTCACATGTCCTCACCCTTTTTCTTCCTCTCACTCAAAGAGACGATTGATGTCTGTAAGTTTCATCTGTGCACTGAGAGAGTTGTGATCTCTCCCGGGTTCTGTTGTTGGCCCCAGGATCTCTGCTGGGCAGCGGCTGAAGCTGATACAAACTTTTCCCGGGGAGAGGGGAAGCAGGAGCAGCCAGGATCTCAGCAGCCAGGCCAGGATTCAGCTGCAGCAGGATCTGAGCCATGCCTGACCCAGATGAGAGAGCTTTGCCCAGCCCAGCCCCAACTGGGCCCGCAAACCAGGCAGGGCCAGGCCAAGCGGGCTTGGCCCAGGCCTGGCCTGACTGGCCCCACTGGGCCACACAGGCCCCCTGTTACCTGTTCAGCAGCTGGAATTTTCCAGGCTTCACCTTTCCTAAATGTGAATCACAGAGGCGTATTCAGCTTCTTAAGTGGCTAAACAGAGTGTCCATCTTAGAACTAGCCAGCTAATTGGTCCTCTCATGCCTGAATGAAACTGTCAAGTCTCTTGCAAGGAAAAAAATCACTTTTCAACCCACGACATTAGCTTACATACTTAGATCTACAACAGACCACATTAATTCTTCCTTAGGGTTGTAATAAAAATTCTGAGACCAAAAGATACAAGGTAGTATTTGCAGTAGGAAATAGCAAGGGCCCTGACATTACAGAACTTCTAGAGAGGAAACTTCCCTGTATTTTTGTATTTGAATATCCAAATATGTTTTCATATTATGTATTAATGGTAAATAAACCAGTAAATAATGCTTTACGTTGCAGTTCAGAAGAATTATGTAGGACCTTACAAAAACAATAGCAAAACCACACAGAAATTCCACAGCTTTTACTAATAGAGAGAATTGGAAAGCTGGAATAGATTGCCTGGACAACCTGTGCAATTTCTGTCACTCAAAGCCTTCAAGAACCACTTTGCCACATATCTGTCAGGCGTGACATTAGCATAAACAGTACTGCCATAGGGCAGAGGGATGGACTAGATGACCTCCTGAGATCCCCTATATCCTCCTCATTCTGTAATTAAATTCCCAGAGGTCTGCTCACACTATCCCAACATACTCAGATTTTACTGAATCCAGTTAAAATTAGCAGTGTAGGAGGAATTTCTTGCATTGCCGCAGACTATTACTAAGAAGGTTAATTAAATAAAATTAATGGCACACAGGTTCAAAGTTAGTCTTTACAAGTGCACATCACATGTCTTGCTGAAGCTTAGGTATCTTATAAGAAAATGTTTATATCCATTTGATCAGAATGAGAACAGATATTTTTTTCATGTAATGAATATCACATTCCCCTCTGAGAGAAAAATACTGAATCTGTGTTCCCTGATTTCTTTCTGAGCTCCCTGTCTTATTCCCTACTGACTGACAAATGGTAATACACAGGGGTTACGTCTACCGGAGTGAACCAGGGAGTATAAAGGAGCATTCCAAGTATCTGCTTGTTTATACAGTCAAATTGTTCAGAGTGACCTTAGGGCAGTATCTGGATGAGCAAGATAGAACTCTCCCAAACAACTTCTGAGGAGGGTCATAGCTTAGGACCAGTCCCAAAATTGATTTTAAACATTATCCAGGCTGTAAGATTCAATCTTTCAACTGCTGTTTCAGCTCTGAAAGCTTCCTTCCTCCATCAATTATATAGTGTTAATGAAATGAAATTAAAGTGAAATTAAAGCTCAAGACTTGAACAAAAGTAGGACTCCAAAGTAGGACTTGGAGAAAAAATGCAGCACAAAAGAGCTCACACAGTGAATATATCCTTCAGATGTGCCTAATAATAGAAGATACCTCCATTATCAAAATATAAATTTCTTCACATCTATATTTATGGTTTGCTTTTGTTGAAATTGATATGTATGAACAATGTGGAGGCCAAGTCTTATTAACCCACAATGGGATCCAGAAACTGAAAATAAATCTGTATGTACATGAGGGAGCTGGTGTAAACATGTTCTGGAGTTGCACTCCAAGCCTCTTTATGGGCAAAAGCAAACTTACCAGACACATGAAAACAAGACTCCCTTGTTCAAGTAGCTAATATTTGAACAGTGTAATAGTCACTATTATCTGATTAATTAAAGCTTCACTAACAGTATGGTTACAGTTGCTACATAAGACATCCTAGAGTGTCTCCCCTTCTTATGGTCCCATTCTCACCCAGCCAAAGTTCATCTGAATCCCAAAGTTAACAGACTTACTTTTCCTTAAGCATGATTGGGGGTGCCAGGTTGCAACTAGTTAGCACCATCCTGTGGTGTTTTTTTCTGCTAGAAGTATATAGTGCTCATAATGGAGGAGTCTTTTTGTTATGGCAGATTTTATCACACACTGTTAAATTAATTATGTTTTCTTTTACCAATCTGCTTGCTCCTTTCTAGTTACCTGCTAAAGTTTTACAGCTGCATAACAGCCTGCCCAGCCTTAGGTGACAGAAAGGGCTACTGTTTGTTACAAAGTGCCTGCCTGGGGGCATCAGATATTTTCCATATGTAGTTTTCCCAAGGCTTCATTTACAACAGTTAAACATTAGACAACTGCTCACTAGGGATTTTTTGCAAGCTCAACCCAGCTCTGTCCAGGAAAAGACCAAAAATGTAAAGTGAGGCTCAGCACTGTCAAGTCAGTAAAACGTATGGGATATTATTCTAGCCAAGCCTTTATATGCCGTTTCAGCCTTATATTGGAGTTTCAGCAACTATTATGTTAAACTTCAGTATTAATAATTGTTGAGGTAATCCTTTTTGTTAGAGAATTGAAAGATCATTGACATTGCGAACAGTGAAGGAAAGTAGTTTTCAGGGGGCTTCTCTGGTTAAAAGTGTATGTCTGAGGTACCCCATACCTCATGTTAAATCTGGTGCAGTGTAGTGGACAGAAAAGTATGCAAGATTCATGGGGCTTTGACCTGAAATAAAACAGGAAAACCAAAAAACAGTCAGAATTTACTGAGGTCAGGTAGGAACGGGGGAGTTCTGGCTTCTCTCCTTCATTCTCAGCATCACATGCTTTTATTCATACAATGATTTTTTAATGGAAAATGTAGAACTAATCTGGAACACAGACTCTGCTGTATAAAAGATGAAGGCTCTACCAGTACTGAGCAGTAGAAAATAGAGAAACTGCATTTTCTAAATCACATCATCCTGGTCTTCTACATCAGGTATACTCTGCATGCTTATCACAGATAAGGGAAGTTAAGACTGTGTTGCTATGTAAAAGAAAGTCAGACACCGGTTCTTGTCCCTGAGACCAGGGTGTGTAAATTGCCTTCTGTCTACACTGCTTGTGACAAAGTTGAGGTCATGACCTGCCTTACCTCACCTAGACATTAGTTGTACCTCAGGAATGGTACACAAATCAGATTTGTTTTAGAGAAAACTCACATAAGCAATCCAAACCAGAGCTATGTAATTCAGTAATATCTAAACAGTGAGGATGGTCAAGATGGAAGTGCTTGAATTAATTTCTTGGAATTTTTGCTTTTGTAGAACATGCATATCTGGCAGTAACTTAGATTAGTTTATTAGAGTGGGAATTTAATACCTTATGTAATGTCAAAAACAAATTTGTAGATTCACAGAAAATATTTAGAAGCTATTAGGCTCTATTTTGTACATCTAAACAGTTCTATTTCTCTTTTTTTAAAAAATATTTAGTAGCTACTTCTAAAAAACCCATCATATCATATTAAAGCCTGTATTTAGTAGTAGAAACTCTCCACTGTGACTTCTCCAATTATTCTTTTTATGTACATATTTTGTATAACTGGTATAATTATCATAAATATCTTATTTATTCTCTCTCTTAACATTCTTTGACCCCAGAGAAAAGTTTGGGGTTCAAAAGAAAATCTGCTCCCTAAAACTGTCATATGCATGTTTCTAATGTAAGAAATAAATAAATAAAATGAAATAAGTAGTTTGATAGGAAGTAAAATCAAACTTTTAATTCATCAGCTAAAAAAATATCTTTGCAGCTTAAGGCTTTCTTGGTGTGATATTTTAGTGTGTGTGGTCACACTGGGATTGGCATAAATGAAAAATAAAGTTCAGAGGTACAATGAAAGATTTTTTAAAAAAGAACCATTTGACAAATGTAGTTATAAGTAATAAATATATTTTAACATAGTCGAGACTGTAGCTAATCAACACAATTCAAAATTATACTGAATTATTTACAGCTTTTAAAATCAGAAATTGCTAGCAAATAATCAACACAATTGAAAATTTTACTGAATTATTTCCAGTTTTAAGATCAGAAATTGCTAGCTCATATAAGCAAGGTTCACTGCTGTATTGTCACAGTGTAAATGGGATTTATTTAATAATCTCCTGAGTGCTAACAGTGCTTGATGTAAGTGATGATATATAGTATTGTCTTAAAAAAAATTACATTTTTTCACTTCAGATAAAAATTGGAATACTGCTTCATATGTCTCATCAATGATTATTTTGGAGTGAAATGTATCAAATGGAGAAGAAAATATTTCTACTGAGTATCAGTTCTTGCTAAAAAAATCATAATTTTTTTTTACAGAACTTATTTTTCTAATTAGAGATTTATAATGCCAGGTAAGGTTTCTTAGGTTATCTTCACAGGGCTTACCAACAAGGCACCAGATCTACAGAAAATCTGCATGTTCCTCTAACAGCAATTGCAATTCAGATGTGATCAGCTCGCTCACTCTCCCACCAGTGGGATCAAGGAGAAAATAATTATTGTAGAGGAAGAACAACAAAGTATAGGGAAACAAATTGAACATGATCAATTTGATCACCTCAAGCTAAATCTACTACTAAGATAAATATGTGACCTTCATTTTGAAAAGCAAAGGCAAGAAAAGCTATGTGTGGGTGCTGGTTTTGGAAATAAGGCACTAAGGAAAATACGCTAGGCTCATGACTGGACATCTGTCATGGTTTAACCTGAGCCATCAACCAAGAACTACATGGCCACTCACTCACTGCCCCACCAGGGGATTTGGGGGGAGAATCAGGAGAGCAAAAGCCAGAAAACTCATGGGTTGAGGTAATGTCAGCTCAATAGGCAAAAGTTGTGTGCACAAATAAAGCAAATCAAGGAATTTGTTCACTCCTTTCCATGGGCCGGCAGGAGTTCAGCAATCTCCAAGAGAGCAGGGTCCCATCATGTGTAACGGTGACTTAGGAAGACAAGCATGATCACTCCAAACATCCCCCTCTACCTCCTTCTTCCCCTTTATCTACTGAGCATGACACCATATGGTCTGGAATGCCCCTTTGGCCAGTTTGAGTCACCTGTCCCGGCTGTGTCTCCTCCCAGCCTTCCCTGCACCCCCAGTTTCCTTGCCAGCATGGCAGTACAAAAAACAGAAAAGGCCTTGGCTCTGTGTAAGACCTGCTCAGCAATAACAAAAACATCTCTGTATTATCAACCCTGTGTTCAGCACAAATCCAAACATAACCCCATACCAGCCACTGTGAAGAAAGTTAACTCTACCCTAGATGAAAGCAGCACACCATTTTATTCAATAACTGAGAGGTGTTCTACAAATGCTTCACAAGACCACATGAGAAAGTATCAGAGGGAATAGTACTGTAAAAGTGGCCTTTGGTCTTTTTTTTTCCCCTAGGAAATTTTCTTTAGGTTTAAAATACGTTCCTATTAATGTAACATGGAATGCTGCAGTGTATTCAGGATCTGCAATAGCTGAGTTTAGCCTTTGCTTCAGTGAATGTCTATGCAAGCAGAGTGGTTCTCCATCAAAAACGAAAAACTAGGAAATATCTGCTGCTAGCAAATGCCCATGAAATGTATTGTTGCAAATACCTTTAATTAATGAAAGCAGCTGACTACAAGAGTTTAATCTCCTGGTAAGTGTGAGTTTCTTTTCAAGAGTTAATTTTAAAAAATCTAATAATGTTACCTCAGCCTACACACTTTTCTCTCCCCTGCTTTACACTTCTGATATTTCCCTTTCTTCTCCTCTCTCCCTAATAAACCCCACCCAGAATCAAATTGTAAGCAGAAATACTTTCAAATATTTATCAGAATTAGATATTTAATTTCACTAAAATTATCCCCCACTTTTCTTCTTCTTCAATTTCAATATTTATTAAATAAAATTCTTCTAGACACAATATCTTGCATGTCTATGTCATATAGTATTTCAGCTGACTCTGCATTAGCTCTAACATATTGACAAATATTTTCCAACAGAGCAATAAAAATGTTCTTTGAAGATCCAGAGAGAAATTATGAATAAATATTGATACATTCCACTTGGCTCATAGCTAAAAATACTCTATTGAAACCAGCAACTGAGGAAACAAATCACTACTGAACTTCCCTATTGCAGTGCTTCCTTCAATTTTATCTGTTTGCATCACTGAATCTGTTCTGTGGGGGGTTCTAATTGTTTTAACTTTAGATTACATAGTTTATAGGCTCAAAATTTGTATTGTTTTCCTATGGTATAATACAAAAGGCAGACTTAGAATGTGTCATTTTTCAGTGACAAAACAAGCATCTGTAAAAATAATACTCTCAAAAGAAAAGCTATAGTGAGTAAGGGCAGGAAAATGGTGTCATCCTTCTCATTTTATAATTTTTTATTTAATTTATAATATTAGCAGCACATTTATAAAATACTGTATGCAAATCTGATGCTTTCACCAAAAAGAATACTTAAAAACTAGAAATTATTCACAAAAGGGTTGAGTTGTATGAGGTCTGAAAATGTCCACCAATTATCAGAAATTAGGTACATGGTATCTATTAATTTAGAATCAAGATTACATATTTATAAAAATGTTTCAGATGAAGTAGAAATAATGATTCATTTCAGAGACTATATTTACTGGTTCACCTGTGTTATAAAAAGAGTGGAAGAGCAGATTCTAACAGTCGCACCTGGCTGTAAACATATGTATTAAGCAGCCAATCTCTTTTAAATCTCCTTCAAATGTTGTAAGTATTAATCAACCAGCAGTTACCTGCTACATGAATACAATGTGTATGCATACAATCTCCTACAAGAAACAAGGATCCTCCACTTGTTAGTGTAATGGAGATCATCCATTTAGCACTGAATTCCAAAGTTCTTCCTGAATCAATGATCAGATTCTTTCCAGCTCTGGACACTCTACTTTGACTGCAGGTTTAATAAGTATTTTAGTCTGTTTCACCTGCAACCTGGCATCAGAAGGATCCTGCTCCACTCTTGTGAACTCAATCAACTGAGTAAGTGTCTAGAGATGCCTCACTCTATATGGGTGGTAGAGAAAAGATATAGTAATTACAATTCTACTCAACACACAAGAAATACAGGAAAACATTAGGAAACTACAGCTAAGAAATATTATTGAAAAATGTTTTCTACAATAGTGCAATTTAACAACTAGAAACAGTGAGAAATGTGTATTTGATTGTATCTTGTAATAAATAATGTCTCATTTTGGCCGGACTGTTTAAACTATTTTTTTACATAATTATCTAGTCAAGTAGAGAACACTAGCAAAAATCTGACAGTTATCACATTTTTATTTCACACCTCTCACTGAGTTATGCAGGGCGGGTTAAAAAAAACTTTTTGAGAATCAAACTTTCTTATTTGTTGTAAGTAATAAAATGAAGAAGATTGAGTAGATCTGTAGATTTAATTAAAAAATAATGATCTTTCCTAAGAATTCTAATACTCATGGAGTGATACTGTATATATAAGAATTGGTTTTAGGTTCCTATCTTATTGAACTTTAAGGAATATTATAAGCTATCACTTTTAAAATTGACTTTTTCTTTTTTTTTAATTTCATGAGTTACTGATTAAAACTGCTTTTATAAAAGCTCTCAAAATACAAAAGTATTTTACTGCACTGCCTAGAAACATTAGGAATTGGACTTTACAAAAGAGACAAGGTAATGTATAGATTAAATAGATCATTCATAAATGTCCCAATAAAACACTCTTGGCTGGACTGACTTCTTGTATGAACAGAAAAAAGAATTCTGAATACACCTGGTCTTTAGAATTGAATTTTCATTGACAATGTAAGCTAAAATTTCAACCAAGAAACATAAATCTTCTGGGAAAAAAAGATTCAATAAAAATGAATTTGTTTGAATACACACCTACTACTGCTACTTAATGTTTTCTATATTGAAATAAGCATTTTAACACTGGCTTTCAATCCAGAATTAAGCTTCATTAAAATCCGGTACTATTATTTTAATCACTGTTCTTGGCACCCTTTGTTCTCATGTTGTTACATCATTAATTAAATGAATTAAATCAAGCACTACATAGTAAGGCAAAATTCAGAGAGAAAAGTGTTCTCAGACCTGCAAGTTTCAACTTTTTATACCACCCAACTTTGAAAGAAATTAACACATGGTTAGGACTTGAGAGGCCCTAATTCTGAGATGTTGATACTTTTGCTGGCACTTTCCCCCCTCTTCCATCTCCCAAAGCTAATTTCAAAAGGATTAGTTAAGCTCTCTGAACTGTTTTGAATTCAGCCCATAGGAATCTGTTGTTTTTTGAGCGGAATACACCTGCCAACACAACTGTACTTAGCAGATTCCAAGAAAATATATATCTTTCTGTTTCCATCTATTTTGCTCACTGAAAAGTCTTCTCATTTTGGAGATGAAATGATAGTGATTTACCACAAATTACAGCCTTTAATAAGTAAAAGATAAGACACGCTTCTGAACTAACTTGACAATATATTTCATTATATTTCCCTGCATACCTGAGAACTGCGAGCCCATGGAACCAGGATCAGCTGTGGTCCCTTGGAGGGATGACCCCTAGGGCGAGGACCCCTTAATAGTGTTGACAAGGAAGGCCCCTCCCAGGATACACTGAAGTTCTAAATGTACCCCAGTCCTGCCTCCCCAGTTGGGTTGCTGTTTCCCTGCCCCTTTTCTCCCCTACAGGGTCAGGTTCCAGATTGTTCTCCCCTCCTTGGTTCCCCATTGGTCCCTGTTCCCTAGCCACTCCTTCCCTGTCCTCCCATTGGCCCACACACCCTGGCCCCTCCTGTGTACCACCCTTGAACCCTCAGATTATTGGCCCTAATGCTCTCTCCACCCCTACCTTCCCTGTATAAAACCCTTGTACCCTCCCAGTTTCATTGTTCTTTGTCCCCTTCAGGTGTGGCTGCAATAAACCGTGGGGAGCTCTATACGAGAGCCCTTCTCATTTCATTTCACTGGAGGATTACAGAGCCATTCAGTGTGTCTGTGTTCGTGGGGAAGCGTACCCGTGACGCTGAGTGGCTCTTTGCTGGAGACGCCTTAGGAAGGTTGTGGCACCTTACCAACAGCCCGCCACCCCAACACATACCTAGAGATAATATCTAAGGAATGAAATTTCAGTTGTTGACAAATGGAAAACTTTTGGGAATAAAATTTGAAACCTAATTAAATATGAAAATAGGACAATTTGAACCTCTGTTACTGAATCTAGTTAATTAAAACACAAGAACACATAAAATCACAGCCATTTTAGAACATTGAAGAGCATGATTAAAACTTAGTAAGCTGCTTGGGTTTTATAGATGATGTAATATAAATGACAAATCTAATGTATTTCTTTGTGTGCAGAAAATAGATCCACACTCAAAGTACAAGCACAAAATAATGCCCACTAGACAAAATAATAATGAACTCTCTAAAACAATTTAGAACAGTCAATTGCGTATTCATGGGTATACCATCAAAATGAAGTAGTTGATAATAATGAAGGTATTTTATCAGTAATCACTGTAATTTGTTTTCCCATCATTTGTTCAGTTTATCATGCAAAATGACTTGTTTTGATTAGGTCTAATTAAAATCGCAAGAGAGGAAGCAGATTGCTTAACTTTTGTTATTTATATAGTACATTCTGCTATGCAGTTTCAGTTAATGAAAGAGTACAAAAGCTGTTGGATAATGAAATAAAGGTTTTATACTACTCTGATATGTGTAATAGAGATCTGAGACTGTAGACAACAGAGGACAACAATAAGTTTGAACAGTCTTTCTGAAATCCACTGAATTGACAGCCCCACAAAAGGCGCATTGACATTTTATTGAAATTATATTTAACTTGTTGCAAAGAGAGGACGATAGAATGACTAAATAGAAGAATCATACTTGCCTGCTTCATGATTTGAATATAATCTTTGTTTTACAGTCTTTGTCAGTCATTTTATTGCCCATATCTCACAGATTTGATGAAAAGACTATGGGAGAGTGTGTCAAATACCATGCTAAGGCCTAGACACACAGCAAGCAGCATTTGTCCTATCCACCATGGTTAATGGAATGATGGGTTGAGATGGATGAATGGAATAGGTGGGTTGAAAATAGGAAAATGTTATAGCTGAATGACAGAATTTCAGATATCATTTTGGTGTGGACTATTCAGGAGGAGGGGTGGGGTAGGGAAATATTTGTTCCTCAGGGACTCATTTTCTTTTTTTTTTCTTTCAGAATTGTAGAAGATAAGTGAAGAGCTGAAAAGAAAAATTAAATAAAAAACAATGTCTGTAACGACTGTCTTTCAAAATGAAGTAAGTCTAATATTTTTACAAAGAAAGCAAAATATGGTCCAGTTTTTTCACTGGTTCGCCTACATTACAAAAAGTTCCCTACAGTCTCTGCAATGGCTGTTAGAGAAAACGTTTCTAAGCAATGATTAAGCATTTGCAAGGAGAGATTAATAAGAAATTAATTAAGTTTGAACTGTATCGTGCTAGGTCAAAACTAGTGTTGGCATATGTTATAGCATATATGATTAATCAGAATGTTATCTGATCTTAAAAAGCAACATAAAACCAGGATATGTGAGCAGAAAAAAAAAAAAAATTTTCACAGCTCAGTCAGACATACAGTTTGTCTATAGTTTGTGCATAGTTTGTGCATAATTTGTCTACATTGTCAAAGTTAAGAAAGGATGCTTTTACAAATAATTTACAAATTTAGATAGTCTTACAAAATTGAATATTCTTTTAAAAAGCTACATATCAACAAAAGGAAAAAAACATCTTAGTTCTGGAAAAAAAGGTGGGGTGCAACCCTCCTAGATTCACAGCATAAACCTCTTCATAGAGCATCATGGCACCACAAATTCAGTGGTTAAGTACAATGAAACCAAACAAGCTCAAAGTACTTATAGAAGAAATGATTTGAGATTAGTATATTTATCAGCTAAACTTTTAAAGGCACAGAGCTAGGGCATATCATCTGATGCAGGTTTAAGAACTTACATAAATGTGGATTCTGACGGGGAAAAGGAAAAGTCTTTACTATAAATTTTAGAAAAGGATTTTGAAATATCATCAGAAATCACTTAGCAACAGCTTCCAGCATAACTGTAGTAGAAACATTAAGCAGACATAAATGCTTTCTCTCAGTCTTACTTTACAGATGGGGGTTTAAATAACTTCCTTGGCCAAACCAAAATCTCTGTTGATCCTTTACTGGCACTTCAACAGTTCAGCTTTGAGTCAGTTCTCTGTTTCAGGTGGATGCTCCTTACCACTCAGGAGCCTTCCGTTTTTCATTTCTACTGCTAGCTCTATATTCAGTATTTTTGTCATTCCCTTCCTGTTCCCAGTTATTACTCCACTCTTTTTTCCCCAGATGGCCATTTGCAGCTGTGTTTGCAAAAGGAACCAGTTTTCCCTTCTCCAGGAAGTCCCAGCAGACTGCAGCAGCTGGGGCAAGGCAGGCATTCCCTGTTCTACTCTGCTGCCTCATCAGAGTCCTTTTCAAGAAAACTGGTAGTGAACAAATCAAGTCCTTGTATAATACATTGAAATTAGTCTGTCTCGTATCTGTAGTTTAATTCCCTTTAGGTAGTGAATAAAAGCAGCAGAAGGTCTCCTGTATTCTAGCTGACTGCTCTGATCACTGTGCCTAAATGCTAAAGGGAGGAGACTACGGTTTCATTAAAAATGACTGTTTTCAGTCCCTCCTGTTGTAAAGTTCAGAAATTCAAATAGAAGAATTCCCTGCAACTAAAGCACCTCATTTTTTGTGTGAATATGGTTCCAAACTTCCGTCATCTCCCTTTTGACTAGCTGATGCAATAGGTGTAAGAAAAAAGAAAATGTTGGAAACTGGGAATTTGTCACACTCAACTAATTTTAACTCCATTATAGTATCTACTAAGTAATTTAGTCTCAGTCAGTAGATTACAATAAGACATATACACTTGATTGAAATAAATGCCATATACATATTTAAATGCCATATACATATTTCTGTACAGATGTAGAATAGTTCAGAAAATGAATCATAAAGCTTTGCACAGACAAGATGGGCTAAGCTTATAGAACAAACATAATGTCTCGGACTTTTAGCTTTTAGGATGCTATACTGGAAATAAGAGCTCATATCTTCAGTATTCAATTTGCCTTCAGGGGCCTAGTGTGATGTGCTATGAACAATGGCATGTACTGCATTAGCACAGTCATGAGTCACAGCCAGCATGACCATGAGAGGAAAGTCCTGCTTATCAAACCTGATTTCCTTTTATGAGAAGGTAACCCACCCACTTGATTCAATCTGTTTGGATTTCAGTAAAGCTTTCAGTACTGTCTCTCACAGTATCCTTCTGGACAAAATGTCCAATACTAGCTGGATAAACACATCATGAGGTGGGTAAGCAACGGGCTCACAGAGCAGGCACAAAGGATTGTATTGAATGGGGTGACATTAGACTGGTGACCTGTTTCTTGTGGGTTCTGCAGGGCTCCAGCTTAGAGACACTAAGCAAGTTCACAGACAATACAAAACTGGGAGCTCTTGACTCCCTTGAGGGGAGAGAGGCCCTGCAGGGAGACCTCAACAAATCAGAGGACTGGGCAATCACCACCCATATGAAGTTCAACAAGGGCAAGTGCCGGATTCTGCACCTGGGATGGGGCAACCCTGGTTGTATGGACAGACCGGGGAATGAGATGCTGGAAAGCAGCACTGTGGAAAGAGTTTTGGGGGTCAGAATTCTGATGTCTAAAATAATATTTTCCAAACTAAATGCTCTATTAGCTCTCGTCTAGAAACATACCAGTGTTCACTCCAAATATCATCTGCAAGAAAACGATTTAATATCCATTCTAATAACACAAGAACAGCTATATACATTCCCATTGACTCTATGGTATTGATAGACTAATAAACAGAGGGCACACACATAGGGATGTACTCTTTCACTGTAATCTTAATTTTTTGGTGATGGAGGTTCAGGGGTGAGCAATTGGCTTCTCCCCATCTCGAGAGCAGAATATCTGAGCATTCCAAATGTAAAAATATCTCTTAACTTGTACAGAAAATGAAAAATCTACTGTTTCTCATTCCTTTACATTGAGTTGTTGTTTTCTCAACATCAGTTATAAAAAGAGGTATCATACATGCAAATTTCTGAATTTTTGTTGTTTTCCCAGTAGACCCTAAAGCCATTGAAACTTGGTTTAATGTTGATAAGCATTCTTTCATGTTAGTTAGCTGACTTTTTAATACCATTTGGAGGTCACAACAAGGCCCGTCACACTCTAGACACATTCTAAATGTATAATAAGAAAAATATATAGAGAAAGGAAAAAAAAAATCCTAAATCAACAAAGGCCAAGGCAGTAATGAAGTGTGGAAGTTAATTTACTCTTTAGAGTTTTGAGCAGACTGGTTCAAATATGACTTTCATAGAGCTCTACTTAGAAATAGTAGAGAAAACAAGAGGGGGGGAGGATAGTACAATGGAATTTTAAATTATTCCTAGAAACCTACAGATTATTTTATTTACTAAAGTTCTAAAAAATATTCAATCTCGTTTACAACCTAGAAGGCCCTTGTTCATTTTATAATTTCTTTTATTTTTTACACCAGTCTTTTGTTTTGTTTTTGTTTTCCTTACTTGATTTTGAAATAATTATAAATCATAACATTATTCTGTTCTTCAGGAAGAGATCAGCAAGAAAGGGACAAGCCTCCTTCTTAAAAAATTGACATTGACAAACTACTTTCAGCACTTAAGCTCTTGGATACCTCTTTGGTCGTTTTCCCAAAGTGCTTGGAACAGATGTTCCTGTTTGAAGACCTTGCTGTATGTGTTTATTTGAGGGAGTTTGCTACTTCAGTTGATTCCTGTCTGTGCTGTAAGAGTGGAGGCCATTTACCGCCCCTGAGTCTATGGGTAAGGTTCAGAAGAGTTTACAGTGGGGAATAGGTAGTATTGCCTGCACTCAGGACAAGGCATCTTTACCTGGTCCTTGAACTTCTTTGCAAAAGATGCTTGGAGCCTGAGTTTCATAACTTGATCTGTGGAGGGAAGCAAAAAAAAAAAAAAAGAGCTGTGATAGCCTATTCTTAAATATTTTAAAAGGATGTTTCATCTATAATGAATTGGGTAACATCCTAGCTGCCTGGGTTACTCATTAGGTGATTTGCCATGTTCTGTTCTGTGATATCCTTCTGAGTAATCTTATTAAGACATTTATGTTGTACTGCTTTTAATCTTAGCAATCTGCTAGAACTAGATTTGGCCTCATTTAGTGGATGAGATTTTGAGCCTAAAAATGCATTTTTTTTAAATGAAAGGAAAATGAGGATTTATTTTCTTATGTAACCTTATATGTTTTAAATGCACAGTTTCAACACTTAAATTCTAACGTCTCTGCTGATAATTCTAATTTTAAACAGATGACTAAAGCATCTAGTTTTATGAAGCTCTGATAATTACATATTAAGACTTATTAAAAAAATTAAGTTCATTTTTTATAATTATATCTCTGAGGATTGGTTGTGGGGCATCCCTCTTGGATACTTCACAATAGCTTAATTCCATGGTTTCCACTTGGAAATGTATACATAAATGGCTTTTTTTTTTCCCTGAAGTCCCTAACTCAATATAGCATTTGGTTGAAGTATGTAAAAGAATGCTTTCTTTCAATGTAAAAGGACTTTTTAACCAGTTTACCTGCTTAATAAATCTATCTTTTTGTGTTTTGGTTTTGGTTTTTTTGGGGGGGGCTCTTTGGGAGGTTTTTTGTGGGTTTTTTTGGTTGGTTGGTTGGTTGGGGGGTTTTTTTGTTTTTGTTTTTTTGTGGGGTTTTTTGGTGTTTTTTCTCTCTCTCTTTTTTTTTTTTTAATGTTACAGCATTTTCTCTAATTGCTTCAATATTTTATGTAGGTTTGCCTTAGCTCATCTGTTACCATTTCCCAGATGTAATGCTAATTAACCTTCCCCTAATAATCCCTTTAGAAAATTCCCATTGTGGGTGCTCATGGGTGGTAAAATCTGGTTTATCATTCAACTCAATATAACTTTTTAATTTCATCCTTAATTTCATCTACCACCAAGGGAAACTTCAAATTAAAATTATTAAACTGTCTGTCAATTAACAGAAATGTTTGATAATTTGTCTTGCACCCAAACTGATAGGTATATGCTCTGATTAAATGATTGCTCTTCATGATAAACCACTGCACTATATTGGAACAGCTCATTTGTAAGTCAACACACTTTGAAATCTTGCCCATGGTGGATGCATGCCCCAATAAGCACAGCGGTATCCACTTTCCAGTTTAGTTTCAGGGACACTTATTTCCATGCTACTTGCATTGAACTATCATATCCATACTGAAAACTAGCAAGTGCAAGGCTATAAAGTAAAATTTCTGAGAATTTTTTGTCTCATCTGACAAATGCAACTTGTGTCAGTTCTACCGTGCAGTCACTGTGTCTTGAAAATATTTAGGTGACACGTTTACTCTTCTTGCTTACTGTTAATACAGCATATGGAATGGATTATCAAAGGATCTTTACTAATTCTATACAAAATACAAATACATGGCAATAAGCTTTGTAATGCTCTTAAAAAACAAAGAAAATAGAAGGTCAGTCACAGACGTTTCACACAGAGGAACATTATTCCTTTTCTACCAAGAATGTGGAATGGTGACAGGTTTCAAAATGATAATCTGTTTTTGGTGTCTTTGTGATTTCAATGTAGTTGTAGTGTGTTTAAGTTACTGGGTAAGGAGAAGGAGTTTAGCTGACTAAAACTTCAGCAATTGCAGTACATCCATTACATAACAGGATTTATTTTTTTAAAATTATCTGATGATTACTATGTCAGCTGGTAGTCAATGCCTGGCAAATAATATGTGGTTGCAATCAGTTAGAATCACTCTGCATAAACAACTACTGCAACAAGTCTTTAAGTTAAACTTTTTTCATCATTTTTCTTTCCCAATGTCATATTAAAAACTACAGTTGTACACTGTACTTTAGGAGTTGATTTATTCAACATATCCAAAGACTTCGTAAAATCAAATCAGCATCACAGTTCCACAGTGTCTGACAGTAGAAAAATATCCAAAAAGCAATCAAACTGCTATCTTTACATGTGCCAGCACTCAGATTCAAGTATTAAAGAGAGAGAAGAGTATACTTAATCTGCATTGGTCTTGTCACAGAGGAAGACAAAGTCAAATACAAACTTCCTGTGATATATATGAAAAAAGGCTGAGAATAGGTTGATAGCTTGCTTAAATATTTTTAGCAGCATAGTCAGCCTTACTAACAACCTTTGAACAGGGAAATACTTCTTTCTTCATATGCTGAACTAATTTCCTCTGTGTTTTAAATGCATTTGTCAGACATGCTGAAGGGGCAAGCAACTTCTATTCTCGAAGTTCTATTTTAGGTCATGCTTGCAGGTTCTGAACATGATACTCTTACAGCAGTGGAGGTCTCTTCCGGGGTCCTGTCTAAGTGTTTCCCCACCAGAGATACCAATTCCAACCCACCCAGAGTGCCCTAATACTGGCACACAGCATAGACCCACAGGCAATGGTTCCACTCTAGGCCTGACTTCTCCACAGTGTCAGGCCTCTGTGTATCACTATTTCTCCCAAGGAGGGTTTGTATTTTCACTATTTATTGTCTAATTTAGATGTTTCTCCTAAACCAGCAATGGTCTTGATGCTCATGTTGCACAGACTGGTTGCTTTAACTTTCATACACATAGCAGCATACCTTGTCCCTTGAGACTCCCAGATCCATAATTACCCCAGCAACTGCGCAAGACACCCTTTGTTCCTCCGATAACCAGGTCTTACCTTCAGAGACCCACTTTCCCGTCCTTATCTCCCAGGTCAGTTTATTTCCTTTCTGGCTAGCCTGCTTTGCCTTTCTCTAGCACTCACCCTCACTGCACAAGCCCTGGTGCTCCAGTCACTGACACCACTAACACATGGCTCTGCCCCCAGGTCTGGACTCCAGCTGCTGGCATTGAAATCCCCATACATGCACCTGCTCACCAAACAGAGGGCACCCCACCCAGGAAAATAATTAGAAATGGATTTTAATAAGAGGATACTGATCAGGTGCAACCATACTCAGTTTTACCCACCAGCTGATTTCTTACAGATAACTGCCCCCTTTATTACCATATCCCTCCATTTCCTCATGCTTGTATCTCCCCAAATGCCCTAGGTATGCCCCCTTCTCTACCTTTGATTCCTCTCCTACACATCCCAAAAGAAGCCTTGTGCAAAGGTAATTTAGATTGACAACATAAGCACATACTAAGAGCTTAAGTTGCATGTATTGAGAGAGACAGACCTGAGAGGACAACAGAAATGGATAACTGTGTTTTTGAAGGGAAGTGTAGGGAGGCAGATCCCATCTACCAAAGTTATTAATATGAAAGCCTCCACAACTAAAGGCATTTACATGCAACCCTACACAGGGATCTTTTTTGTTTTTCTCCACTCACAGAATAATATTTTTGTGTGACTATGTAGGCCTTGTTTGTCCATTCAATATTGAAACAGATCTGTTTCCTAAGGAATCTTCTCCCTCAGATACTCAGAGCCAAACCTGTCATTGATTCGTTATGTTCTTAATATTTTTTTTTTCCGGTGAAGGAATTAATGAAGCAGGAAACAATATTAAAAGAGAATATTACTGAATGACAGAATAAGAGAATCAGCTAAGTTGAAAAAGATCTTTGAAATAATCAAGTCCAACCTATGGCCTAACACCACCCTGCCAACACCACCATGGCACTGAGTGCCACATCCAGTCTTTTCTTAAACACCTCCAGGGATGGTGATTCCTCCCATTCCAATGCCCAGTCACCCTTTCTGTGAAGAATTTCTTCCTAATGTTTTTTCAGACCTAAACCTCCACTGGCACAGCTTGAAACTGTCTCCACTTGCCTGGGAGAAGAGACTGATCCCCACGTGGCTACAGCCACCTTTCAGGGAGTTGTAGAGAGTGATCCCGAGCCTCCTCCTCTCCAGGCTAAACACCCCCAGCTCCCTCAGCAGCTTCTCTTAGAATTGGTGTTCCAGACCCTTCACCAGTGTCAAAAATGACGTGATTTCAGTGCTTTTAGTGGTTCAGCTCAATTTTATTTATAAAGGACAATTTGGGCTCCACAGGGCCGATGGCTCACACCACCGCAGCTTCTTCGGGCGGCGCAGAAGAGGAGGAGAGCTGCTCCGACGATCCAGGTCCCCGAAGAAGCGCGGCTGGAGCGGGGTCGCTGGAGCAGTGCTCTCCCGGCGGTTGGATCTCCAGAGCAGGGTCTTTTTCCTTGCAGGAATGGTCCCTCGAAGACTGCCTGTCCCAGGCTTATACCCTGATTTTTCTGGGGTTCTAGCCGAGGCCCGATTGGTGGGTTTTTCCATCCTCTTTGCGCTTGGTTTGGCTTGTGGTTGGCTCAAACGTCTAGGGGTGTGTCTGGGCTTTAACAAAACTATTATGGAGAACTTTCTGGGAGTCCCCATGCCAGCGCCATCTTGGCGGGGGGGGCAATAGGGAGAATACACAGGGGTTTTCAAACTTGCAAACGTTTCATATACAAACTATTAAACAGTCTCTTACAAACAGTAACACTTACCAACTTTAACTTGAACAGTTTTAACAGTTTTATGCCTATCTATTTATCACACCAGCCTTGTTGCCCTTCTCTGGACACGCTCCAGCATCTCAGCGTCTTTCCTAAACTGAGGGCCCCAGAACTAGACATAGAACTCAAAGTGTGGCCTCTCTAGTGCCAAATACAGGGGAAGAATGACTTCCTTGGTCCTGCTGGCTACACTATTCTTGATACAGGCCTGGTTGCCGATGGTCTTCTTGACCATGTGGGCACATGCTGGCTCATTTTCAGCCTGCAGTCAATCCGTATCCCCAGGTCCTTTTCTTCCTTGCCACAGTCCAGCCACTCCATCCCCAGCCTGTAGTGCTGTGTGGGGTTTTCATGGCCAAAGTGCGGGACCCAGCACTTCGAGGTCTCTTTCAACCCCATATCATATCCCTGGCTCCTTAAGAAGGAACTGAATGAAGGTGGGTTCTTCTGTAGCTTACATTCTTTTGTGACAGGAAGATCTGCCTTAGGTGTACTTCACAAGAAATGGAAGATACATGTCAGATTTGCTTTGCCAGTTCAGATATCAAGAATGATAAAACCCACCTGGAATTAAAGAAGCAGTTCACACATTCACTTCCTCACTTTAAACACCATCAGCTGCAATAGTACATTGCAGACCATCTTTTGGAAAATATTCCTTACCTTACCTTTCCTTGCCTTGCTCTGCTTTGGAGTTCACATCTTCTACAGGAAGAACTGAGGGAGGGAATGAAGGATTATGACAAAAGGGCAGTTTCCCAAGGTTCTCACTAAGACTGATCCAGTTTTCATGGTAGGAATTTTTTCTCCTCAGTCTTCAATTAATGTAGGGGCCTTTTGCTATGTTTTATATCAGACTGTTTTCTTCTTGCTGGCTCCCAGATAAAGTTTGAAAATTGTAAAATTTGAAAGCCTCAGTTGGAAAAAAAAAGAGCTAGGGCCATGGTTTGAGGGCAGCCAAATGGTGTTAAACTTTCACTCCATACAATATTCTTAGGATTTCAACTACAACAGATTGTCAATAGCCACTTGATCTCTAGGGGACCGTTACAAGCTGAAAGCACTGAAGCCAAAGCAAAAACAGACAAGTGCCAGTGACTGTACTCTTAAAGCTCATCTAACACTGCAATCCTTCACTAGTAATGTCAAAAATCAGATACACTTCGCTATACCTGTATTGTGAGCTTGAATCTGCAGACTGTTCTGTCACAATCTGTTCCACAAGATGCCCTGCATTGCTGTGTTTGGGGTTTTTTTCTCCTCAGGTCTAAACTGTGTGGTTTTCTGATACCGAAGTGCCCCCTCCAGCCATTAGGTATCAGTCTGGTGTCAGACATTTTGACACAAAGATTCAAAGCATCTTTCCATTATTAAACTGGTTAAAGACTGGATTTGAGTACATAGGGAGACATTTACTGAGAAACTCTTGAAAAAAACCAGCTGAGTGTACTTTTGACAAGACTGTCTCAGTTGCTCTGTACTGCTCACTTTCAAAATAATTTTCCCAATTGGAGAAACAGTACATGTGTGCCAAGTTCAGTCAGAAATCAAACCAGTACATGGGCAATATGGATAATTGAGGGCGAAATTTGAATATGTACTTAAAAGAGAGTAAAGAGAATAGTTTAACCCTGGCTTGGTAGGCTCTAAGACTTAGTTTCTCTTTTAGTCCATCACATGACCTTAGTCATTGGGCTATCAGATCTTTTGGGACATAAAAGGTTTTAGGTGCACAATTTCTTTTTTTTAATGGAGATTTGGAATATTTTGTGGTTCTGGCTGTCCTTGCAAGTTTCCCAGATAATGTGTGACCACATTATTAGGGACGCCATAAATTTTTAAAGCTTTCTTGCTGATTTTCCCTATTGAGGTACTTTAGACTGGCTTTCAGCAGCACGGTGAACTCCAGGCAACATGCCCAACATTCAACACATTAATTATGTGAACTGAAAAATACCAATATTTTTTCAGACCAAAAATATATTCAGAAAGAGTTAGAGCTTTGAGTAAACATATCAATAAATTAAGGACTGTAACTGTTCTAGAACTGCAGCAGTAGTTTGCAAAGCAGGATTTCTAAAAACCCCAAGAAATTTAGAATAAATGCAACAGAGAACGCAATAGCAATCAGGAAGATGAACACAAATGGAGAATTAATACAGTGTAACACAAAATACTTTTCAGCAGTAGCAGCTGGTGACCAAATTAAGATGGCTGGGACTGGGAATTACCTAACACTGCCAAAAATAATTATTCCTGTTTTTCCCTTTCCTTCTACCCAATACAGGCAGAAAATCACATGTCCCCAAAGAAATCAGTCAACCAGCTAAACAAGCCTGATCTCTTTCTCCATACAAATCCCCCAAATAAGCAGTCAGCCTCTAACCTTCTGCTCTCCAGTTACTGCCCTCTTCCTCAATTTCCCTTTTCACCCCTTTTAACAATATCTGAACCCTCACATATAGCTCATTTCTTACTGTTGCTTTTGAAAACTGCTAGAAAAGTTCTTTGTCTTTTTTCCTTTGGGGCTTCTGGAGTTGCTCCTGAAGTGCAAATAGAATACTGGTAAAGTGCATTCAGTAAGCCAAGAGGTAAATCTGCTTTTAGCTGCAAAGAGCACAAAAAAGGCTTCTTGTTAACCTGCTGAGAATATTCCCCTTTTTTTTTTTTTTTTTGGTTAGTTTTTTGGTTTTTTGGGTTTTTTTTAAAGCAAAAGAGACAGAGTTTATAGTTTAACATCGTTTCTGTTAATTTTTGGGCTGAATTCTAATAATGAAGGAATGAGTATTTTTATTTCTTTTTTCTTAAGTGGTTTCTATTCTAGAGTTTTCTAATAACAAAATTATGCCAATAACATAGCTCTGCTGATAACCTTACTTATTTTTACAGATTTTATTAGTAAAGAATCAGAAAAGCCTCTCAAAGCTCTGCATCTACAACAGAGAAGTTTATTGTAATGCAGATAAAACACACTACAGCTTAACCTCATTTAGCTGTTCTAGAGTCAGTGAAAGTTGCCGTCATATGGCAGAAGTACAACCATATTCTTCCTCTTGATGTTTTCATGGAGGTGTCTAGATTAGGCCCATATGCATTGTTATTTTCTTTCTGTTGTGAGATTGGCATTAGGAATAAACAGCAGCTCTGCATCTTTACCCATTGCCCTGCAGTACAAAAATGCAGAGAAGATTCCTGAGGAACTCAGGGAAGGAGCTTTCTGCAAGCATCTGTTGTTGAGAAGAATACTTACATTAAATGAATCTTAAATGAAAGAATTAAATTAATGAAGCACATTTATTTTATATTATTTTATTTTATGTGTTTGAAAAAGGTGCCAAATGTGAAACGTAAAAGAAAAAGTCCTAATTGCAATAAAATACAAATATCTGAACTAATAAATGACACTTAACCATGAGCGTGTGATTAATCTAATCTAAGACAATAGGTTCCAGACCTGGAAAAAGTCAAAAGATACTATTTAAAAGAAAGAGGAAGCATGAGGAGGAAGACAGAAACTGTATTGCTCATAAACTGTGAGATGAAAGAAGATGCTTGGAAGTGTGATGTGAGCTGACAGACCGTTCCAGGTCTGCACTGCACTGGGTGCACTAAGACATTAGCCAAGACCTAAGTTAGTTGAAACTTTTGGCTAAGTAGCAGTGTTTATTAGAATTGTCTTTTATTCTCTTTTTTTTTTTTTTTCCCTTTTCTAAAATATAATACAGTTGAAAAACTAACATTTCCCTTTGACTAATCACTATTATCAGGATTTCTATTTCTTTTGAAGTCTATAACTGAGCTTTTAATTTTGTTCAATATTTAAATCACATTATCCTGCCTAATAGACAGAGTAAACAGGCAATGTTTTCGATTTTCAAAGTTTACTTGTATAGTTTGTTCATCTCAATGGGAACTTGTTCAAATTAAGTCAGTCCTCTGTAAATTAAATTCTGCACCTTACCTTAAAAGAAGATATCCTTAAAGCAGTTGCCGTCTTCTCATAGGCAGCTATATGTTAAATGAGCAGCTTCACAATCATGATCTTCTGTACATGAACTCAAGGATCCAAATTTTATTTTAATTTCCTGCTGCAGAGAGATATGCCTTAGATATTTACTTTTGCACTCTCATCTACTTTTTGTCTTTGATCTACAAAGCTAAGAAGTCGTTATGGCTGGATCTCTTGCACAGCTTATCTCTGTTCTAGAGTATATGCACAACATAAAATATTAAGCAGAAGTTCCAAAAGTTTTCTATGATATCTCTGTAAATGCCACAACCAACAGTCAGCGTAATGTGCAATATTTCTAGGCTGTAAATGTCATACAATTCTAAAGGTGATAATTTATTAATCACCACAGCACTCTGTGACATAATGAAATAAATTATTAGGCTTCAATTTTAAAGATTAAAAACAAGGTGAAAGGCAGATGAAATGAATGAACAAATGAATTAATGAATTAATTAATGGAAAAATTAATGCCAAACAGGCAGAATTAGAACTCATTTCAGTAGTCTGCCTTCTTTGCATTCTCTAATGCTAATAAGCTGTGTTTCACTTTCAGACTCCCCTATCCTGTATTTTCAGACATATTTACTGGCACTTACTATTCACTAATTGTTTTGATTTTATCCTCATGAAAATTTTCATTTCTGTCTTTTGCAAGTTCACTGTCTCCTGAGTGTGACCAAAATATGCAACTACCCATTTTAAAATTAATCCATTTGTCTTACATTTTCCCATGTACGATTTTTCTCAAGGGTTACATTTCTTCACAAGTAAAATGCATGCTTCATTGCCTTTCTCAGTTTTAGTAATTATGCATTCTGCTGAGTACAAACTGTTGCTAAGATATGTTCACCTAGCAAAAGCAGCCAAGTCTAATCATAGAAAGATGTAGGATATCATTCAGATCCTCACCACTAGCTCATCTGAAGAAAATGGCATTTTTCCCTCGTTTCTTAACAACATTAATGTCAAATGTGGCTTGGTAAATTTTGCAGTCTGAGTGCCTACATTTCAGGGCCTTTATTCAAAATAGAAAGTCTAAATGAAGACATTGATATATATATAAAATATGTATATCAGTTCATTGTTTAAAAAATGTTCAGCTTAAATTATTATCACTTCAGTGGAAAGTTATGCCTATCTTTAAACATCTAGTTAGGTTTTGTCAGATGCTGCACATGTAATAGCTTGGCAGCTTCGTGGTTCATAGCTTTTGTATTTTTCTTTGATCTTTTGTATCAGGCTGACCTTTCCACAAGGCAGACTGGTCCACCACACATCTTGCACCTACGAATTTGCTGGATCTAAATATCATAAAAATGCCATATTATTTCAGTAGGATTGAATCTTTTTGATTTTATTTAATTAAACAGAGAAAATCATGTCATAGTTACTGAAATAATTTATGTTTTAATTGTATATAATCCAGAATGGATATATGGTATACACAACATAAGGTTTTGGACTAATTTGTGGCTTTATTGGTGCTACTCATAGTCTTTCTTTGCTAGGGTGAATAACATGAGTGCATGTAGAATATTGCAGAACTGCATTTGAAAATACCAATGAATTTAGATAGAAGGGGGGGTTTTTTTTACTTGCTTTTTGTTTTAACTGTTAGATGATGTAGTTAATCAGATTTTATTTCTGAGGAAAATGTTATGTCTATAATCACACAATATTCTAACATTCTGCCATATAACATACCACGGTTATATTAATAAATTACCATAATAATTGTATAAATACATTTTATGCCCCCAGAAAGTTAAATAATATTTGTATAACAGAGACTGTTCAAAGGGCTCATTGCCAGAATTACAAGGGAGTTTAAAAGACTAATCATGCACTGAAAACTGCATAGCTTCTCTTGATATGTGTGTGGCTGTTCATCTCAGGGCAGCTGCCCACAGAAGGCTTCTTAAGGTTCAAGAGGAACCTGCTACTACAGGTTCACTGATGAACACTAACTGAAAGATTAGCTGAGATAATAAGGGAGGTGTTATGAGTGGAAAGGAAGAAAGGCAAATGTGTTAATTATTTAGTATATCAGCTGACACCAAGACCAACAGGCATGAGGTATTATATATCTGCATGGCACTGAAACAAAGTTGTTCTTTAAAGATAAAGCTAAGAAAACTCTTAGAAAACAAGGAGTTTGTGTAATCTGCTCATGGTGAAACAAAAGGAAATTTTGAAATTTTCCTTATTAAGTTAGATTTTTTTTTTTTACCTTAGTTTAATCATGAAATAGTGAGACTTTCTATAATCCTAATTCTTTTTTGGTGATTTACAGTTTGTTAAAAACAAAAAAATTAAATCAGGGTAACAGTTTGAATAGAAATTAAGGTTGGATGGAGTGAGACTCAGACTAAGAGGACAAAACTGTTTTCTACTGATTGTGTTTAAAAAGGAGATTCTTCCAAGGTTCAAATTTTTTCATTATCACACTTATATTGTGTCATTGTTATCAATGCGTGGGAATTTTTCTGTTTACACAACAGTAATCTGAGCAATTTAGAGATCTCAGATTTAAAAAATAAATACTGTGTTTTGATATTCTCTGTTCCTATCACTGTACAAAATTTCTACTATGACAGAGCAATATCGTGCTCATTTTACATGAGTAAAGTCAATAATATTCAAGGCTAAACTGATCTTTTCAATATTTATCTGTTTTAATGGCTAAAGCACACATGCTATGCAAAGAAATGTGAGACTATAACAACAAGGAGGGGATTAGGAGACCTAAAATAGCAACATGCATTTTGCTGAATACTGTATTATTAAGCCTTAAACATTTCCCAAAGGTAACACATTGTTATAAAAGAGTTTTTAAAGGCATTTATAAAATTCCAAGGGATAGAAATTAAACCATGCATGCATGCACTCACTTGAGCAGAAAATTGCAGCAATTTCAAAATTATGTGTTACTTTTAAAGTCTGTGTCCACATCAGTCATAGATAAACTATCTTCTTTATATGCATAAATTAAATTTATTATGTAATGTGCATGATGTGCATAGTCTATTTAGTTAATCACAATCACCTTTCCAGCTATATTCAATAAATCACCCATTCATTGGAAATATATGATGGAATGATGCTTGGCTTCTGTGATAATTACGATTTCTTGTTTCCAATTTCAAGCTAATATTGTATTGTGCATTGTCAAAATGGAGCATTCCTGACTTAAAATGGCAGTTTGTAGAATATGAAGTGACTTTGGGCAAAGCTGTTGTGTTTGGAAAGTATTACCTTTGCCCACCTTGTAGCCTTACTTTGCTGTTGCTGTAGCTCAGGCTGTAGCTGTTGAATCACTACAGATACCGTATTTGCAACCCATGTGCCACTAGAAGCCAGAACAATCTTCACGACCTTTTTGATCTTAATAACAGCTGAGCTGAGCTCTCCTGAGACACTTGAATGTGTTTGAAACACTTCTGTCTAATATAAATCCCTGTCCTTGGAGTATTTTATGTATGTTTATGTAATTTTTAACTGCTGGAAAAAAAATATGCTCAAGTGGAAAGAGCTCTTATAATATTTTTTGTGTGCCCAAGAATTTCTGAAACAAATTACATATCTGTAAACTGATATCCTTAAAATACTACGATTGCAACACTAACACTAACTTCTGTTTTGACGTTTATTTTCCACTTTAATGCTCAAATAATTCTGCCAGTCTGAATTCCTCCTTCTACTCGGGTTTATTAGCCCTAGAAATAAAACCATGAAATGTTAATAGAAAGTGAAAAAAAGGCAAATGAATGGATGGGGAAACTGCTGGATCAGACAGTGGAAAGTGATAATTATATCTTTGGGGAAGGAAAACCTTATTTGGATTGCAGTACAACAATTTGGAAAAGGAAAAATCTCAAGAAAATATTACATGCAATCAATTTGTAGAAGGTTAAAATTATTTGACTTTAACAATCTCTGATTTCACATACCAATGCAAAGCTCTTTGCAAACTGTATAATTATGGCACTTGGGACCAGAATTTAAATTATGCAGGAGCACAGCTTGAATTGATCTTACTATTGCCCTCAAATCCTTCCATAATTTCAGAATAAAGTCACAAAAATATGGATTAGTTTTGTAAATATATTTTCTGCTAAAAAGATACATGTTGAATATTTATAATCATATCTCTGTTTACCTATGTCCAAAAATATCTTTTCTGCTGGACCGGAACTCATCCTCTGTAAGTATTAGCAGCAGGATACATAAAGACTTGTAAAACATCTTCAGAAAGCTCTGTAGATGAATGTTGAAAAAGATTACTACCTCTCCAATAGTTACTTATGATGGGTTGTTGGGGTTGATTTCTTCCCTCAGGGAGGTGAGTAGGGAAGGGGAGTGCGCGTTGACTTTTACCTACCTCATAGTCTTCTTTAAGTCTAGGAAGGCTGCTCAATCTTTATCTCTTGCAAGGTGAGTTTCCATTCTCTCTCATTTGCAGTTGTTCAGGTATATGCTCTGCTGCCTTTTTAATATTCCATTTGACTTTTCTTGGCAAGGACAAAGTTAAAATTCTGTTGCAGGAAACCCTTTGGGGAAAACAAACCCAACAAATCTGATGTAATCTTTTAAGTGTTCTGCAGTGCAAAAAAATACAAAGTATCCAAGATTTCTCATTCATATTTGCACCACCCATTATTTTACAAAATACAAATACATAATTTACCACCTAGGGACATTTTACTGCCCAGGAAGGTGAAAAAGGGATGCAACGATCTTAGTACTAAAGCTCACATTTCCTGGTTGGTAGTGGACACTAAGAACTTAATTAAAGATTGTCAAATAGATATAAATTACTCTGAACCTGGTGACTATTGTCTCAAGAAAAAAACAAATCACCTATATGATGTAGAAATTTAGTAATCCAAATAATTTTTGTGATTCCAGAAATATTACCCTGTCCGTCCTTGAAGACAAAGCAAGCCAAGTGGTTTAAGTCTCTGCAAAGAAAAGTCTGATAACTTTTGAGCTGACTTTTCCGTTTGTGATGTGGACAAATTCTGTTGGTGTTTTTTGGAAGAAAATGGCATATAAGTATCTTCAGAAGTTGATTTATGATTATTAAAATTTGCCCACTCTATTACAAAGTGACCTATATCTATAATTTGTTAAATCTGAACAAAAAAAAAAATCAAAATTTTGATCACTTTTCTATGTGAAACCAGTAATCAAACCCCCAAAAACTGAAAATATTTGAAAAGGTTTGCAATGAAATCTTACCTTTACCTTAGTCATCCACTTGATTTTAATTTATTTATTTCTGTGACCTAAACATAACATTAATAATATTTCTGAAAACTTCAAAGTTTCAGGAACTTCCTACTCACCGAGCAAAGACTGTGAATGCTCCAGGAAGCTAAAAAATGCTGATTTAAAAGAAATATATGAATACATGAGTGACTGAATAAAGCAAGATTCTATAATAAAGTTTCAGGAGACTGAATCAAAGCTTGCTCAAGTCAACACAAAGAAGTTAGACATGCAGAAGGGTAGGCCAAAATTTGCTGACTCTTCTACTCTTCCACTTTCAGTGATGTGGAATTTAATTATTATACAAAACCCACCATATTTGGTCTAAGCAAGGACAAGTACATTACCATATTACTGCTTTTCATGTCGAGAATAAAATACCCTCATAGGCCTGAAATAATATTACTAGAACTTTAAAAAGTTTGAAAAATGTAATCATATTTGAAAATTTGTGTTTTATTAAAAAAAAAATCTCTTATTTACATTCTTTGTGGGGTTTTTTGGAGAGTGAATGGATGCACTTTACAATGTGCTAGTGTAGTCACGTGCATTGCTTTAGGTTAATAGTGTCAGCATATGTTTTAGTTTTGGTGGCAAAGGAGCGCTCACACATAATCACAGTTTCCAAATGTTATAAATTATGGTTTTGTCCATTCTTTAAGCCTAAACCGTTACATGAATATGTAGCTGTTTCAGGAGTGTTTGTAATTCCTTCTCACACTTCTAGTCTTGTCACAGACAAGAGTCAAATTACTATACAAACACTTGTGTTAATTGTGATTTTGAGCAAAACTATTTATAGTGAGAAAGGACAGCAAAAGACATAATCATGAAATATTATGACAGTTCATAAAACTGACTGTGCAACTTAGGTTTGATGTTGAATTAGTACAAGGAGAGGAGGAAAAAAGTTTATCTTACAAACCTAAGCTGATCATAAAGCAAATGACTATTTTTTTCTGTAAGAAAGAACCCTCTGAGAGCAGAAAATACCCACATTAATGTATTGAAATAAGATGATCTTCTATTGAGCCAAACTGATCTTAACAGATACTCCATAGACACATGGTGGTAATTGATTTAAACTCTTTCTCCTTAACATTTCTTAATTAATAATGGTCATTTCACTAATCTTATTAATTACATTAAAGATTTTTTATTGTCTTGTTTACAGGTTTGAAATCCACTAGCATCATAAGCTAGCACAAGAGAAACTGTGTGTTTTTTGTATAAATAACTTTATATTTGGAGATCATCTCTCTGAAAAAAGAAAAAAATACATATATATATATCAGAGAAACACAGAGTGGGTCAGGTTGGAAGGAACTGCAGTGGATCATCTGGGCCAACCTCCCTGCTCAAGCAGGGTTATCCCAGAGCACATGGCACAGGATTGTGTCCAGATGGTTCTTGAATATCTCCAGTGAGGGAGACTCCACAACCTCTCTGGGCAATCCAGAGAGGATTCCAGTGCTCGGTCACCTGCAAAGTAAAGAAGTTCTTCATGTTCAGGTGGAACTTCCTGTACTTCAGTTTATGTCCATTGCCTCTTGTTCCCCACAGAGAAGAGCCTGGCTCCATCCTTTTGATACCCTCTCTTCATGTATATGTGTAAGGCATAATATCTATATAAATATAGTATTTATATGTATGTCTGCAAATATTTCTTTCTGTATCTGCCTATCTCTCTATCTACGATTCTACCTATCAAGGGATCCTTGCACAGCAGTTACATCAATAAATTTCCTTCTGTAATGTAAACCTTTAACAAAGGGAATGTTTCTCCAAGGACCAAACAAGAGCTTTCAGGAAATTTAAAACTTTGTTTTAAGTGACTTTTCCCAAAGCAAAACTGGTTGTTTTTTCGCATAAATCAAAATTTTTTCTCCCTTCAATTACAAACATTGAGGGGAAGGGAGAGAAGCAGAACAAACAAAAAAAATCAGCCCATCCAAATTTTGTATTATCACACTATACTTTTAAAGTATTTAGTATTTCTAAGCAGATTTATTAAAATAGAAGACCAACTCTATTAACAGTGTTATATTACAACTATATCTAACTTTATAATTTTTTCAGCTCTTCAAGACACTATTTCCCAGCTAAGCTCTACATAGAAAATATTAATACAATTTAGAAAACATTACTTGGTCTGATATTGCGCTGCACAGCCTTGTAATGAAACTAAAGTTTACAGAAAAAAATTACAAAAATCTTGACATTTTATAAGTAAAGACATGTTTTGTTTGACAGGACATTTGTTACTGAAAAAAGAGGGAAGAAAAGAAAAACCATAACACCCTTATCTCTACGTATGACTAACATTCTATATTATGATGATCAGATTTTATCACTGACTGCTAAAGTTACAGTCTATTTTTGGGGTCAGTCTACAACTGAATACTCCAGACAACAGCTTCAATATGTGATTAAAAAAAAGATTTTAGCATTCCATCCATTCCTAACATTGTTTGGAGGTGATCTGCATTTCCTAAAAAAAAAAATCAGCAAGATTAATGATAATTTTTCTATTCATCAACTCTTCAAAGAAAACACTGGCTTTAGAAAGAAATAGAAAATGTTATTCATCCCCCCATCTCCCTACCCCAGAAAGAAAATGTATTTAATATTTGCTTTCGTTTATTGATTTTGACCTGATGCAAAGATGGATATGCTGATAATTTAATTTTGGCACTCATGACATGATTTAGTAAGGTAAATTTTGTTTATTCTACTTCTTTCTATTTCAAGAAAACTGTGGAAAACTTCTAAAGAAAATTCTAAGCATCTTTGGACAACTCCTTATTATCAAAGACAAAGATTTAAAAGATTCCTGCACTATGGTCATTAATTGGGTTATTGACATAACAGGAGAGAGCGTGGCAAACTTTGGTTGTAGGCTGCAAACGAAACATTTAATGCCAAACAATTTCATTTAATTATTCTTATTTCCTTTATTTATTCTTATTCTAGTAGACCATGACAAGCTGAAATTGTATGTAATCTCATTTGAGTCTGCACATGAGTCTTGAAACTTATCTCCCCTAGAACTTCACTAGGTGCTCTAATAGCAGCAACAAAGAATAAATTAAGCTTGAGCTTTCTCCTCAGCCTTTGGTATTTCTCTATATTATTTCTTCGGTGATCCCAGCCCACAATTCCTTCTACTCCAGAGAAGCCATACAGCTCATCAGTTCCTGGAAATAATAAGACCTACTTGGTTACCCCAATACAGATTTTCTGGGTTTCTCCTCTGATACAATCATGTATACAGAAAGTGAAATGTTGTTAACTTGAGAGGCATTTATTTTTCCCATTTAACTACAGAGATTTCCCTGTAGCGGTCTGTGATGTTCTGTAATACTTTTGAATTTTTTGTTCTCATTTATTAGTTTGGGGTTTTTTTTAATGCATATTTATATTTTCTCTAGGCTTTTGATCCTAGATATACCAGAATTTACTCCAAATTACTTTGGGAAGGAAGGAAAGAAAAAGAAAAGAAAAGAAAGGAACAGAAAAGAAAGGAAAAGAAAAGAAAAGAAAAGAAACGAAAAGAAAAGAAAAGAAAAGAAACGAAAAGAAAAGAAAAGAAAAGAAACGAAAAGAAAAGAAAAGAAAAGAAACGAAAAGAAAAGAAAAGAAAAGAAACGAAAAGAAAAGAAAAGAAAAGAAACGAAAAGAAAAGAAAAGAAAAGAAACGAAAAGAAAAGAAAAGAAAAGAAACGAAAAGAAAAGAAAAGAAAAGAAAAGAGAAAAGAAAAAATCATAACTACTGCGTTTCTTTTTTTTTTTAGGCATCATGGTAAACTCCTGTTCACCTGCCTTTTGGTTGGGAATGTGGTTACTGAAACACAGGTATTCATTGTCATTTGAGATCACTTAGAATAGAATCTGAGATATCTGTGAGCGACTGGGACATACGACCTAGGATTTATGGATGACCATATCTCTGGAGAGGCAGGTAGAGGTCAGCTAAAATTCCCTAGAACATCTGAGGTAACACTAGATATCTGTGGCTAAGCATCTCAGTGCCAAAACAGATGCCTGTAAGGTAGCTGGTTACATCAGAAACCATCCATCCTTCTTCTATAAGCAATAAAAAATGGAACATCAGGATGTTCCCATCTCAGATATCTAAACCTATTTCAAAATGTAATCCAAAAAAGGCATCTAAAACTTGCTACTTGACTTCCTCCTTAAACTAGAAGTCCTCTGTGCAATGCAGTCGTAGAACTTTCTTCATGAGAGGCTGAAGCCCAGTTCAATTGTCCACAAACAGTTATTTAGGAATGACCAGGATGACCCTAAATTTGACATCTGTATAACTGAGGATCTGTGGAAGCCATGCATGATTCTGGAGTAGCATCTGGAGGCCAGCTAGAGTACCTTTATGGCACCCCAAATTGCATTAGACATCTGTGTGTGGGGATCTGAACAGTCTTGAAATGTGCAAGCTTGTCATCTCCAGCTTTATTCTCAGAGGAGGAAATAGCCAGTTACACATCAAAGTTCAAGGGATCTATTTTAGATGCCCTCTTTAAAATAAGTCCCACCCCTGGCTAAGAGCTGCCTAGGAGCACCTAAGTCTTGTTGATCCTTTGAAGTGCTAAGTATTAGACCAAGAAAACATGTATACAAGTATCTAATTTTTAAGATCCTAATGATTTAAATTAAGTTAAACAATTGCTCGAGGACATTTACTGGATCATGAATAGATTGAATGTCTTACAGGATTAAGGATTCAACAGAAACTAAAACTAGGATTTCAACAAAGACAGTGGGGAAACAAAATATAAATCAGGAAAGGATAGAAGGGCACTGTGTAATTTCTTTGTCAAACTATTAAAAAAAAAAAAAAAAAGGATGTGATACATTTAATACTTTGCTAGGACTGACATTTGGTTTCATCTGACTTGAAATTCAACCCAACACTTTTAAGACACTATTGCTTACAGAATCTGACCTAAATATTGAATAAGGTGATTCTACAGCTCTTAGCCAGGAGAATTTTGGGGTAGATACACCTTTCTTTTCATGCTGAAAAATTTTGAAAGGTAGAAGGTCAAGTGAATACAATATGTTCTCATTTTGTCTGTCAGAAAATTTCATACTCATACGAGATTCAATTTTTTATTTAACTAGACATTTATAGAACTTAATTAATGAAAACTATGTGTTCGGCTAGAACAATGTAAAATAGCATGAGCAATATTTTGCCTCTTCAGTTACACAGCTGAATTTATTGGGAGGTATTTTCAGTAGGTTAATTGGTAAAACTGAGAGACATGTTCCCTAATACATAACACAGAAGCTATTACGGAGTAATTTATACAGTAATTATATCTCCAGCTGTGACATAATCCTGCGCTCTCCTGCTTATGATATTTACTGGTATGATTGGCTAACCAAAGTACTGTCATATACATTCCTATTAAAGCTTCCTAATTTAGAGCTTCCATGTTGGCATCAGCCCATAAACAGAAGTAACCCGCAATCATCCAAATTCCCTCTCACATCTGGTCTGGCAATATTTTGAAACCGTCAAAATTAGAATGATAAATAACATTATAAATCTCTGTCTCTTGAGATATATAAATATACTCTTCCACTCAACACACTTTGGTCTGTTGAAGTATTTCTGTCATTCTTTATCATCACATATGAGAAAAATAATGTTGCCACACACTAAAACTTTCTAAGCTTCTTTAGGAGTTCTGTCAAGAGGAGGTTGCTAATCTTTACCTGTAATTGCCCCTCACTTGAAAGAATTCAAAAGACTTATGTTTATTTATTCATTTATGCCTCGTAAATGATCCTGAAGCACTTCCTCTGGAATTTAAATAATTTTCTCTAACAATTTCAATTAAAAGTCACTTAGTAATGGAAGGTGATTTTTCCATAATGAATTTTCCAGAAATCATTTTCTCATGCTATGCTGTCAGAAAATATGGGTTGAATGATTAACTACATTTTATAGTATTGAAAACACAAACAAAACCAGAAATTGTTAAAAAAAGCTCAAACAATAATAATAATAAATAGACCTTTTCAGAAATCATGTTCCCATAAATCTCTATCATTTCAAAGGGGAAAGAGGGATTATTTCATTAAAAAGTGTTAATGTATATTCTTAGGTTGTATAAAGTTCTTTAATAAGACATAACTTTAAAAAAAAATTCTTCTCCTATTACTTTCTCCTATTCTCTCATCTTCTTTCGACAATCTAAATGTATCCCTAATCCTCTAAACAAAGAAAAATCACTGCATTAAATTTAAAGAACATGACATGGGGATTTCTTTAGAAAAATAATGAAAAAATAGTCAGACAATCATAAGACTTGAGATATAAAAAGTGATGGGCTAGAAGATGCTTTAAAGATACTGCTCTGTGTGCCTGCAGGATTTAGCTCTAGGAATATGTACAAGTTAAAAGGCTCAGAAAGTTAAAGCACAAACACTAGTTTATTTTGTTCTTGTCATCAGCAATATTTTTTTAATCAAATCCATCTACCTTTTTTTTTTTTTCTCTCATGTATAAGCTTTGGTTTTGGCTAGAGAAACAATTGCAAAGAAAATAATATGAATTTGCTTTCATTTTAAAAGGTGATTCTCCCTTTTTCTTCAGGTAAGTTTCAGAATGGAGGACAAACACAGCAGCACAATTCAAATGGGCAGTGGATTTAATTCTGTCTTTTATACGTTTCTTCCAGTGAAAAACATTTGCTTTTCAAATCTTCTTGGTAGGTTTTAGTACCTTGATTTACAGTCCTTGCCTCAGTATCTTCAGCATATCTGCTTATTTAGATAACAGAGGATATAGGAAATCAAATCTTCTCTGTCTAGTTACACTTGACTTTTCTATGTATGTGTGAGGAGACAGCAATTACCTTTAAAGCATTCTATTTGGACTTTATCTTTACATTTCCTAGTCCAATCCCTCTTTGAAGAAGTTATTAGTCTGATTACAGCCTTGTCTGTAATTACACATTTCTTTACAGTGCTTATTTTAGAACCATTTGGTAAAAAGTAATGAAAAGACTTTTTTTCCCCCTTTGTTTTTAATATAGTGGAAATGAGTTTGGATTAATAGCTTTCTTTTATTCTGTTACTGTTTGATGTATTTGTGATTATATTGCTTAGAGTGTTTTAATATTCCACTGGCATAGTTGTGAGAGTCTATGTAAAGGATTTTAGGCTACTCCTGTGATTCATGAGTCCCTTTAAGGCTTGTGAAGAAAGGTGAACTTGGCAACTGGAAATAAGCTTCTCAACTTTGATGGACTTACCAGTCTGAATTAGGAGAAGTTTACTTCAGGGTTTTCTCCAAGTGAAATTTGAGTAGTCTTCATAGGTGATATATTTTTGTGCTTT
>WEKY01024869.1:5896-30669 GCA_013390045.1 Picathartes gymnocephalus | reverse complement strand
AAAAAAAAAAAGCTGGAGAAAACTGGAAAATTGCTTCCAGGGCTTTACAAGAGTTGTATGTGTTTTGTGCAGTCGAAGGAGGCTGTTTGAATTCCAGGGACACTTCAAAGGGACTGCAGAGGAGCCAGCACGGTCTCACGCTGACCCCTGCCGGCTGTGCAACCCGCACCGTGTGGCATCCACGTACAGAGCTTGGGAAAGTTTGGTACAAGTTCCTTGAATTTACACAGAAAGAAACGATAGGTATTAGATCCCATATCGACACATCGCTAACAAAGAGTTGGAATAAGCCAATGTGACAAAGTAGTTTGATCACAAAAGCAAAGCATATGATTGCGTTAAAAAAAAAAGTATTAATTAGTCTATTCAAAAATTTATGAGTTAAACTTTGTTCAGTGAATATCCAAAAGGCATTGGGACAGCAATTTGCAGTGTTCTAAACTGACTAGTGCATAATTATATGTCGACATCTAAACACAGATACAAAGTGATTCTGTTCTTATGCCATTTTCCTACTTACTCCTGTTTTCCAGATCATCAAACCTGTTAAAAAAAAAACATTACTTCAATTCTAACAAAATTATCATAAATCAACAAGTTGCTATATTTTCCTTATTTATCAACAGCTGTAAACATTCCTCTGAATGTTTCTGCTTACTAGTCCAACTTTAATGCTTAGTGAAACTACAGGAGACAGGTGGATTCTAATTAACTGATAATAGAGATCTTATTTAAGACTATGAGGAATCTCAGGTCACTCTTATCAGTTAGAGGAAAAGCTGAGCAAAGCCCAATATTGACCTTGAAAAAAGAAATTAAGGTGAAAATTATATCCCCACTAGCTTTTGCTAACTTTCTGGAGACTTTTAAAATTCACCCCATTGGAAGAGTTACATACCTTTCAGGAATAAGTGTTATTGTCACGGTTTGAAGAAATACAGAAGAAAATTGATTGAAACGGATCACTGAATCTAAGTTGTTACTGAAAGGGCAGTAAGATGTCTGGTATGGGGAAAGAAAGATATAATTAAGGAAATCGGGAAAAATTACAATAATTCTTATGAAGTCAGTGTTCTCAGTGTTCTTAAGGAAATTTTACTCTAGTTTTGTGTTGGTTTGGGTGGGATTTTTTGTTTGTTTGTTTGTTTGTGTTTTTTGGTTTTTTAGGGGGTTTTTGGGGGTTTTGGTTTGGTTTGTTTTTAGTTTTGCAATCTTCCTTATTTTTACAAGGATTTTTTCTCACCTGGCCTCCTCTTCCTATTTTAATCCCCATGGACTTTCTATGTGCTGAAATCTAAAACTATTAACTGTCAAATTTAAAGTAGAACTTCAAGTGGAAATGGATATTTATTCAGTTTTCTTCTATTTCAAGTCAGGAAATAAACTCTGTATGTTGAAGTGAAATCAAGTCCTGAATGAGAAACTTGCTACTGCCCGTATATCTAAAAAATACCTAGAACTTATCTGCCAGTACAATGCTTATCATTTGTTGGTAAACAGAACCCAGCTGGCTATGGAGAGATAAGACAGCACCTGAATAAAGATACATTACTGGAATTCAGACATATCAGCTGAACACAACTTGAGGCCTTTAGACCTAAAGATAGGAAACAATGTGTCAGGATGAATTGCTGAAAGTAGGTAAAGGTTGATGAGTGGTTTGAAAGAAAGATGAGATTCAAGATTTTGGTCCCTCCTTTTGAGACCTGCTTTTCAGAAAACACCAAGAGTGACTACCAAGGGTTTAATTTGTTTTAAGACATATGACAGTCATTGCAATGCTAAGAACATTTTGAAGGACGCCTTCTGAGTTACGTAGTCCATGGCTGTAATTTTGTTGACATGCTACTAAAAGCTCCAGGTATTTAAATTATTATTATTATTATGCTATTTTATTTCTTAACAACAGATAATAAGAAATAGTTGTACAGAATCTGAAACTTTCTCTGTGTGAGAAAGAGCCTTAGGAGCACTTGTTCATGTTTGAAATCCAGGCTCTATATATTCATGTAAGAATATAAAGTTATATCCTTTAATAATTTCTATGAAGAAAACAAGCCCAGCTCTACAGAAGAGGCAACTTCAATGCCAATATAAACACCACCTGGATAGGTAACATTGCTGGGAAAAAAACACCCTAACTATGATTTCTTGGTTAGCATATGCTACCTGTGTTTCTCACCAAAGTTATAAGGAGATACAACCTGAATGGCACAATCAAGAGCCATTACTTAGAGAAAGGACTTATACCAAAAGAAGTTTCATGATACTTTTCAAACCTTATCTCCTTTCTTTAATATACAGGAATCTATGCCAATTAATACTTTCCCTTTTCTTCTGAAAAAATAATACAAATTCAGTTCTTAGAGTCTTTAGACAATAGTTATTAATCACTGTAATTTTAAAACACTAAGATAATTTTGATTTCATTTTAATCCCTTTCAGTGGAGAATTATGCTATAATTCCACGTTTACAAAGCAATAACCATATGTAGACTGACAATTTAAGCAGTATATCACACTTGAACTGCAATTAAAGAAGGCTTTGTTTCTTATTGTTTTTTGAAGGTTCAAGCATGGTTTCTGCTTGCTGGCTATCTTGCACAAAATCATTAAGGGCCATTTCTAAAACTTGCTCTTTACATGAGTACACACAGTTGGATTTTGCTCAGAGAAGTGATAGGGAGCCTATGCAAGGGATGCACTTATTGTATTTGGTGTATTACAGCTCTGCTGGGAGTATTTTTTGGCATGAGAGATAATCGGGGTGGAAGAAGGACAATATCTGACTGTAAAAAGCAAAGTCAATGGCCTCAAAACAAGTATGTTATCATCATGGAGAATATAAAATTTTCAGAGAAGGATCCCACCAGGAGTTCCCTGACTCTTCTGTGAACAGATCACGTAATCAGTCTGTGTCTAGGGAATAACTGATGTTCTTCCATGAGCATATACAGACAAAGGAGTGGTAAGGCAAGACCTTCTCTTTGGGTTAGCTGAAATATGTGTCTGACTTTTTGACAAAATCCTTTAGTGAGCTGACAAGGCATCAAGAGGAGAAAGAAGACTAAAAGTTATTGGCTCTTAGCTGAGCTTTGCAAGCAGCTGCTTTGTTCTATTCAGCTGTAGCTGACTGTTTGCCAATACATGTGAAAGTATTTGTCAGCAAGAATTAAGCACAAGGATTTTCACATTCACCTTGCAAGGGGGTAAACACAGAAAGGTTTTTGAGATTTTATTGGCATTGCATACAAGTTACCTCAGATTTGCAGCCACAAAACCGGTACTGACAATTCTCAAATTGCAGATAAGATAGTCTGATCATAACATTTAAAATGTTCTAATTGGCCTACAGTGCCTCAAGGTTAATTACAGTATTAGCCTGTTATGATGCTTTGCTTTGTACTGTCACATTATGCACAAAATTCCTACAGAGAAAAGTAATTTGAGAAGAGGAAAAAATTTAGTTGAAACAAAGCTGAAAGCACATGAAAAAAAAATCATGCATTAATGACATGTGAATTAATATGGAAGAATTAGATCTGTGCAGTTCCATTAAATCACACAAAGAATGGGGAAGAACTGTTTTCCAGGAGTAGGGAAGACAGGAGTAGGACTACTGGCACATAATCTTACTTAATTTACTTAATTTTCTTTCTATAACATGATTGCAACTGTTGGTGGATAATAACTTATTGCCAAACTTTAGAAAAGATGGAGAGGTCTGATATCCAGATATAATTCCAACTGTAAAGATTTCAGTTGGAATTTGCTCCCTTATTTCCTATTATTCTGGGCCTTTGTTTGCCTAGAGAACTTTAATCTCCACACCACAGAGCCTCAGCTCCTCTCTCTAGCACAATGAAAAGGATCTTCTGTATCCCCTTCAGCTTGGGTGGGATAGTCATGAGAATTTACAATGGCACAAGCTCTCACAGTAATTCTGTAATGACACATTACTCAAACCCATTATCTGGAAAGCCATAATGAAAGTCACAAAAAATGGAAATTATATTTGTCTTTAAATTTTTAGGCACCTACATTAATATCAGACACACAGTAATTTACATAGGCATAATTTATCTAACCCTAGAAAAAAAACACCTGCACTACAGTAGTCATATCCTATCAGTAAAAAATTAAGTGAAATTAAGATAATTGTGGTGAAACAGGTAGTGATGAGGACCTGATGTGGACAGTATATGTTTTTCAAGGAAGTTTATTCTGATAGGCTACAGAATGGTTTCCTGAGCTGACTGCTTCTTAGTAGGTGGCACTACTTTTTACTTTAGGAAGCCATCCAGTTCAATCATCCAAGACCACCCCACAAGGTGTCCAAATGCATGGATAGTGGGAATGACTGCAAGATTTGCCTCAGAAGTGCACTCCTGAGCCAAACCAAAGTACTAGAATACTAGAACAGAACCAAAGTACTCGTGCTATATTTGTCATTTCCTACACTGCAAAGGTGGGTGATTATGAATTGGTGGAACTAGGGGGGAAACTCTTGGATGATCAGGTTTAACTCATGGCTGATATGATACCCTTTACTCAGTGTGACTGCAGAAGGTGTCTAAACCAGGCACAAATCTGAATCACCTGGCCATTAAGGTAAAGATCTGTAGTCTTTATGTAAGCAAAGAAAATTAACATCCTTCAGACGGTCTTTATGGAGTTATCCTGTCAACCTAGCCAGGTTCTTGACAGTTAAGTAACTCTTCTCTCTAACTTGAGATGATACTTTGTGACAATTGTAGTATGATAAATAGCAAACATATATTTTGCATAATTTAACCTTTTGATTTAGTCTGCTACTTGCATGATTTAATTGACAAAGTCTTAGGTGTGAACTGTAAATGTCCTGAATTTTATTGGCTACATAAATACCATAAATATACAAGAGTGCACAGCTATAGAAAGTATATATCAATAGGTTATGGGAAACAGGAATTTATGAACAAGACGTTTTGACCGTCTAAATTCCAAAATTTGTATAATTTGCTCTGACTCAGTTTTACATTAAAAATAATCAAGTTAAGACATAACAGATGGGGAAACTTTCACTCCTGTCTTTTAATGACAATTCTTTTTTATTTTTCCACTGAAGCACACTTAAGGAAAAAAATAATTTAAAAAAAAAATTGTATACATCAAAATTAATTAATCACTGCTGCTTTTTAAGTAAAATTCTTCTCACTTTCAGTAACCAGTTAGCGTAGCAAACACTTCCTCGTGGAGACCTTTGTTACAATTTTTAAGGTTGCTGCACAACTTCAAGTGGGTCAGGAAATTAGTTCAGTGTGTTTATAACAAACACAGTGCTAAGTTGACAAGACTCTAAAATGATATTATTTAATTAGGATAAAATCTAATAATACATAATTAACTTATTTTAACTCAATTAATTCACATTTCTTTATTACTGGATTGACACAGGGATATTTTGAATAATGAGATTAAATACTAAGAAATTAATTCTCTCATAAACTTTTGCAATTTCCTTAGAGATATGTTTGTTGAGCTTTCTCTTTTCTTGACTACAGAAAATTTAAGTACCTTTAAAATGAGTGGAATTTTAAAAAATCCTATTTTATGAATGTAGTCATAGTCTGTATCTTTATGAATATATGGGTACTGCTCAAGGATCTGACCTCTTGAAAACAGAAAAATGCAATAGCATAGCTAAAGAAAGGAAACTATATTTTCAAATATTTTTGTTAGATCATTCATCCTTAAAATCAATCATTAATGTATAGTTTCCCCTCACTTTACTGCAGAAATTTATGGAACTGATTTTGCTTCCTGAAACAGGTGATAGAGTGGTTTGGGGTTGGTTTGTTTGTTTGTTTGCATGTGTGTTTTTATTTTTCCTCTATATATGGCTAAAACTTGCATACGTATTTGGGAATGCAGAAAAATGCTTGCCTTGAACTGAGCATTTTTAAATGACTGGGCACAGATTGGGCCCAAAACAACAGCAACATCAATAAAGCAGCACAAAATTGAATTCACTTTATTCAGAATAGAAGTTTGTTTTCCTGTTTCATTAATTTTGCTTGAAGTAGATTTTATGCCATTTCACCTGTTTTCTCTTTCTCACTTTTTTTTTTCTTCAATTTCAAAAAAGAAAAAAAAAAGTCATCTTCTACTTGGAGGAGGCAAATACTTCCAGTGCACTGTGTCTTATGCTTTGGCTTTCTGATCCTTACACATCCAACACAGATTCACACATTTGGTGCTTATGAAAAAAACCCCTGTGTTTCTTCTTTGCAATGTCCAGTCAGATGACCTTATCTGTAGTATCTTCAGGCCTTCATTGCCTTATGGATCTTTGAAAGAATTTTTATAAAGCCACATTGACACTGCTCAGCAGAGAAAAATAAATAGTTTCCAAGATACTGCAAAACTGCACTCAGAGTCTTGTTTGTGGACAGAGGAAAAGCACACCTTATATATAAAGCTAATAGTATAGTGTTAGAATATTTGGAACCATAGAAGATGGCTTCACCAAGCCCAAACTGTACTTGACTAATTTTGTGACCTTCTACAATGTACTGACAGCATCACTGAGCAAGGGAAGGGCTACAGATCTCATCTACCTCGACTTATGTAAGGCTTTTGACACAGTCCTACATACCATGCTGGCATCTGAATTAGAGAGATTTGAGTTTGATAGGTGGACTTCTGAATAAATAAGAAATGTTCATGTCTAAAAAGTTGTAGAAATGGCTCAGTATCCAAGTTGAAACCATTAATGAGTGGTGTCCCTCAAGATTTCTTTCAGGGACCTTGAGGAAATTATTTCCTTCAGGAAATGATTATTTAATATCTTCATCAATGACAATAGAAGGGATTCAGTGAATCCTCAGCAAGTTAGAAGATGGCACCAAAATGAGTGGTGTATGTGGTACACTAGAGGGAAGGGATATCATCTAGAAGGTACTTGACATGCTTCAGGAATGATCCCAACTGAAAATCATAATGTTCAACAAGGTCAAGTGCAAGGTCCCACACTTGGAATGAGGAAAATTCCAGTATCAGTACAGACTTAGGGATGAATGGATTCAGAGTATTCTTATAGAGAGGGACTTTGGATTACTGATGACAAAAATATGGTCACAAGACAGCAATGTGTGTTTGCATCCCAGTAAGCTCATCACATCCTGGGCTTCATTTTAAAAAGCATGGTCAGCAGATTGAGGGTAGTGATTCTCCCCCTCTACTCAGTACTTCTGAGACCCCACCTGGATACTGGGTTCAGCTCTGGGGTCCCCAGTACAAGATATTGACATCTCAAAGCAGGTCCAGAGAAGCATCTCAAAAATAAAACTATTCCATTCCATTCCATTCCATTCCATTCCATTCCATTCCATTCCATTCCACCTATGTATTTTTAAAGTTTCCAAGGTTCGGTAATGACCAAGAATTTTATTTCAGGTTTATAATTGTGGCCTAACTAAAATGTATGCACTCAATGCCCATTTTGGTAATGAGGACTCTTCTTGCACCAAGATTTAGTTAATTTGTACTGAAATCCTCTATTTGCAAAATGGGGAAAACAGCACTCCCTTATCTTCCTAAAATATCATGAAGGAAAATTAACCATACTGGTGTCTGAAAAGTTGTTAGTTGCATGATGAAATGATGAATAAAAATATCTAGATGGATATTGAATAGTTTAAGAATGTTTCTATCCTATTCTTCTCCTGAAGTTCTTCTTATTGTCCTATCTCTATTGCTGCTTAGCTTTCATAGCAGCTAACAGAAATTATGCCATGTATTTTTTTGAGAACAGTTTTGTAGATACACTGAACCATTCTCAAAGACATTTACAGGGGGAGTCCAACATGTTTATAAAAGAAAATAAACAAACCACAAAACCCCCCAATAATTTTAACTAAGTTGGAGAAGTGTTCGGAAAATTGGGACAAATTTAAAGAGGAAAATATTTCTTGCCAAACCAATAAATCAACCAATTTTATAATGGAAACTATTTTAGATACTTGATGTCTCACACTGTTGTAGGAAGGGCTTTGACTGTAAGATAAAGGCTTTCTATTTTCAAGTCTAGCATGTCTTTCAGTCTAACCATTCTCAGCAAGTGGAGCTTAAATCAATATAGAGTTTTTTTTATATGGGTAGACTGAACTGCCAACTAAATGATGTTTGAAGAATACTCTTGTGTTTATCTACATACTACTTTTCTGTCAATGAGAGCCTTGAAAGGAAAAGGGATCAGTCTATGACAGTTGGTAAAGATTTTCCATGATTTTTTAACGCATAAGACCCCTTCTTTGAATTTCAGCCCATTCATTCAATTTATGCTGGCAGTCTCAGACACCCTTGTGCCTCTGAGAGAATATTTTTCCTGGTAACTGACATCCGGTCTGTTCAAAAGAGCAAGATCTCAGCTGAAAGAGAATGGGTTTTGAGAGCTACTTTGAGAACAATCTGCACAGTACCTGTTGAAAATTCTATAAATCTCAGTATATTTAAAAAAGTATGTTTGAAATTTCTTTTGAGAAAAACACTAATTTATGGTATTAAAATGAATTAATTTTATGAATAGAATTAATGCATCTCCTGTACATATCCTTTCTGGATATTAACAAGTTGAGAGTTTCCTTGTAGTCCTTTTTTGCTAGGTTATATGAAGAGAATCTCTTAGTTTCACATTAAAAGACTTCTGTTCTGTCAGCATGCAACACATTTGGTAATTTATACCTTTGCTCTTCAAGGAAATATCATCCAATTATTATCAACAGGAAGACTCAGCTGGGGAAAAGTAAGCACCAAGTTGTTAGATCTGAAACCGAACCCTTTTTCTGTAATGGTAATTATAAATGTCTGCTTTCATTCATTTTAATTAGAGATCCCATAGGCAAAAAAAAAAAAAACAAATTCCTGAAAGAACTTATTAGAGTAATGCAGTAAAGTCTTCAAGCACACATTCCAGAATTAATTTTGTCCCATGAAATAGCAACATGGAGTATGCAATTTTTCATACACTACAAAATCACCTTAGGTTACACATATGTAGATGCAGTTTAGACATATGTTCAATAAGTAGAAGAACTACTGACCAAATCAACAGTAGTTCATGTGGGGGAGCATGCAAATATTTGTACATCATGGCTGCAAAAATGTCTTCTGGTTCAGATGTGACACTGGATCTATTAGATAATCTTTTTTTTTTTTTGGTTTTCGGAACAGAATCCCAGGTGGGAAATACTGCAATCTGAAACAGCACTGCATACTAGTAACAAATCATATTTACCAACCCCAAGGCAATGCTTCAGAAACTTTAAATGTCTCCAAATCATACTGGAGACCTTTGTATTAGTAACTGAACTGAGTTTGAAGTATCCAACTTTCATTTATAATCAATGGAGAAATAAGACTCAATTATGTACTCAAAATTTAGGACAACTAAAAGCAATTCAGTTTTCCTGAAATTGGTATATTTGTCATATTCAGAGACTAAATTCAGTATTCAAATTGTAAAAAAGAAGAAAAAAGGTCATTCACAAATACTGTTGATATTCTGTCTGCTTATTCTTTACAGAAAATTACACAGTTTAAAGATGTTTCAAGAATATGTGTTTGAAGACAGTACTTAAACGTGCAGGGTATTTAGAAGTCTAATTTGAGGCTTTAAATATCAATATACATAAGAATATAAATTTTGGTGCTTCCAGTGAAATTTTTTTAAACCCCATAACTTATGTGTATATATAATTTATATGTCTATATGTATTTAAAACCAAATAGATTATAAAAATACATATATTCTACTTTAGTTCAGTTTATTTTAGCATCCATATTTTGCTTACTAATTTATTTCTTACAGATTTCTTCCCACATCTAATAGATTTAACATTTTTCACCTTGATCCTGTTTGTTTTAAGCATCTTGTAAGAGATGTGATCCTGCATTTGTCATTTTTACTGTAGGAAGTAGTAAAAAAAATAAATCAAAATGTATTATATAATGTTTTGTAATGGTGGATTTAGTATCTGGCATCTTCATGTGAGGCAAAATATTTCTATGTGTTCGATAGGGAAAGATGGCACTTATTTCACCATGCAAGGTATAATTACAGTATCACAGAATTGCTGACGTTGAAAGGCACCTCTGGAGGTCATCTGGTCCAACCCCCTGGCTCAAGCACAGTCACCAAGAGGGGGTTGCCTCAAACCATACCCAGGCAGCTTTAGAGTGTCTCCACCGCACCCTTTGTTCACTCTCCCAGTGATGGAAGTGTTTCCTTATATTCAGGCAGAGCTTCCTGTGTTTCAGCCTGTGTCCATTAGTTCCTGTCTTATCAATGGGTGCCACTGGAAAGAGGTTCTTCTGATCTTCTTCACACTCTCCTTTTGGGTATTGATGAGATCCTCATGAGCCTTCTCTTCTTCTGGCTAAATAATCCCAGCTCTGTCAGCCTTTCCTCATAGGAAAAGTGTAGGATTTTGCATTTTCTTTTCCTGATTATATGAGGTTTCTGTCAGCTCATTTTCTTTCTTTTTTTTTTTTTTACATATCTCTTTAAAGGGGTTTTGTATTGTTAATTTTTTTAAGAGGAGTTTGCTGGTTTCCCCTTTAAAGTTATTTAGTAAGCAGGAGAAAATAATATTAAGAATTGATACAAGTTTTTGGCATCTTTATGTTAACATAAAAAAACCAATCATAGTTTCACCACATGTCAGTATTGCAGTTACAGATGCATGCCAGTACAATCCTCATAACACAACATGAAAAAGCATTCTATATTTTCATTAAATCAACAGAGACTTATATGATGAGTAAGTAAAAAATAATATATTAAATACAAGTGGAATTTAATCAATGCAAAGTAGAACTCTGGGGACCAATACAAGGAAATTTTAAACTCAATTAAAATGTTGAGGAATCATTCAAAAGACAGAAGGAGAAGGAGAATGCCTAGCCTACAAAAGAAATTAAACTATGACATCTATTATTGGCTGTGTACTTCCTGTCTTGGATTGCTTCAGGGTCAGCACAGCACAAGTGATAAGTTAACTGGGGCAAGTGAGACCAATAAATCACTGAGGTTAGGTAGGTCTTATTCAACAGAGCAAAATAGATTTGAGGAAAATCTTCAGAATGGAAAGCAACAATATTGGAAAAGTCATTAAGTTGTGACTTAAATCCATAAGAATTGAGTGAAAAAACTGGTGTTGAATGTGTAATAGAGAGATGTTTCAATTAAAATTCACATGTTGTTTTTTAAACAATTGCAAACATTTTGGCATCAAGTCAGAATAATAGGAACTGTACAGAGATACAAAGTTTTCAGTGTTCAGTCTTCATAATATTAACAAACTCCTAGGTATGAGACATGGGAGAACTTTTCTTCTGCTAGGCTAAAGAGAACCGCTGGTATTTTCTGTTTTTCAGTATAACAGGGTGTGGTGGGTTAACCTTGGCTAGCAGCAAAGTCTCCATCAAGTTGCTCTTTTGCTCTCTCTCCTGAGGACATCAGGACATGGGGAAGAAATACAATCAAGCAGTTCTTGTATTGAAGCAGCTCTTGTTTTGAGATAAAGACACAGAGATCCCTTACCAGTTACAGTCATAGGAAAAACAGACTCTATCTGCGGAAGATTCACTAAGTTATTGCCAATTAAAAATAGAGTAACCTAGTGAGAAAAAAACCCAAGTCCCTAGTCCCCGCCTGTCCCTCTTGTGAGACTCGTTACCTCCAACTCTTCTGCCTCCTACCCCTTGCAGAGGATGGGGAATGGGGGTTGTGATCAATTCACAGTATTTTGTGACTGCCAGCTCTTCTCCATCATGTTGTACTCCTGCTCCAGGATGGAGCCCCTCCCATTCACAAACTGCTCCAGTCTGGGTCCTTTCTACGAGGTGCAGTCCTTCAGGAGCACATTACTCCAGCATGGGTTCCCTGCAGCATCACAGGTCCAGCCAGGGCTCATGCTCCACCACGGGCTTCTCTTTCGACAGGCCACAGCTCTTGCCAGGATCCTCCTCCAGCTTGGGCTCGCCATGAACTGCAGCTTCCTTCAGAGCACATCCACCTGCTCATGCATGCCCCGCAGGGGGGTATCTGCTCCACCATGGACCTCCGTGGGCTGCGGTGGGACGGCCAGCTTCAGCACAGCCTGTCTCTGGGGCCTGCAGGGGATGCTGTGCTCTGGCACCAGAAGCACCTCCTTCCTCTCCTTCGTTCACACTTGTTCCTCACGTAGTCTCACTCCTCTCTTCTGTCTGCTCTTGCACAGTATTTTTTACCCTTTCTTTAATGCGTTACGCAGGTGGCCCCAGCATTAGTGATAGACTCAGTTTTGGCCAGCAGCAGGTCCATCTTAGAGTTGTCTGGAACTGTCTCTGTCTGACATGTGGATAACCTCTTGTGTCTTCCCACAGAAACCAGCCCTGCAGCCTCTCTGCTTCCAAAACCTTGCCATACAAACTGAGTTAAAATGTAAAATTGTGAGTAAACCGCAAGGTATTCCATTTCAGTTCTAAGCTGATCATTACAGGCCAAGAAAGATGGTCTTTTTAGTTCTGCTCCTTATTACACATGTATGAGTTGGCAAAAGGGATAAATATTTCAGACATGTCAAAAATGACAACACATTTTTAAGAAATTAGTTTAGGATTTGATCTTGAGAAGATTGTTAAAAAGTAAACATATATATATGTATATATGCACACTGATAGCATCTTTTCATGTACCATGGGACAATTTTAATTTCTGTAATTCAAATGTAGATCTAATGCCTAGTGTTTCAGTGGAATAATTCCCAGAGTGAAGACTTATCCTAAAAGATAGGTTTGTCTATCTTTATTCATTTGGAATTTTCTCAATGAGAGAAAATAAAGGAAGATCCTTAAAAATGCCTTAGAGCCGTACATTTAATCCTTATAAATAATGGATCCTAACATATACCTATACATATAGGTGGAGTAGTAAAACCTGGTCCTTAGTATGTAAAAAATCTTATTTACATGATATTTTGACGTCCTAAAAGGCAAAACGCTAAAAGTTGATGTAGGTATCTTCAAGGACAATAAATCTCAGTGGATATCCTTAGGTATATTGGATAGTAACCCTAAAATCCTAAAGAATCTAGGGATTAAATTATGAGATTAGTAGAAACTAAGAACAAGAAACTAAAATCAAATAGTATCAATAAAAAATAATTCAGTGGGAATTTTTAACTGGAAATATTGAATAGATGTTAACAAAACCATAGAGAAATAGAAAGTCTTAAACATTATTCTTGAATATAGTTCAGTATTCTTAATTTTTACTAAAAATTTATTTGTTTATTGGTTGGTTGGTTAGTTGGTTGGTGTTATTTTGTGGTGGACTTTTTTTTTTCTTATAAACAAGAAAATTAATTAATACCATCAAAATATCTTCCATAGGAAGTGCAGTGTAAGAAAATAGGAAAGAATAATTGGAACACTTCTTCATCCCAGCAATACAAATAAGCCTTTATAAAGTCACTTATTTTTTAGGATGATTTTGCAGCAACTTGATTAATAATTCAAATGCTCTTAAATCCTTATTTGGCTTTATAGAGTGGGGTTTTTTTTTTCTTTTTTAAGAGTCTTGTATTTTCTGAGTCCCTTTAAAAGAAATCTAAATTCTGTTTAATTTTGATACCTCAATTCATATTTCTTTCTGAGATATGCACTGGCTATTACAGAATTAATTCCTGACTGCTATGCATAAAAAACAGTAAGGAAATTGATTGAAAGCTCAGAATTTATTCTGTTCTAAATTCGCTGAGGATTTCCAAAAGAAAATTAATATAGTCACGTTACAGAAGACTCAATAATTCAATGTATACAATAAAAATAATGAATTTTTGAAGAAAATTGTACCTTGATAGTCTTTACTTGTTATCTCTGGTAATTCATCACTCTTATCTCTTCTGTTCTGAGCACTCAATGTGCCCTAAATCTCCTTCTGCCTGTCAGACTTTTAGCTGGTTTTGTTTAAATTATAAATGTATCATCACAATTACATGTCAAAAAACCATTTAAATTAATAGTAGAAAGATTCTTATTTTCTTTTATGGCTTGACCTGGAGTGTAATAATATTGTATAAATGTAGAAATTATTTTTTCTCTCTAAAACTTCTTTAGATAAAACAAAGAATTAAATATTTATTATAGAGTGGTGGAGTGACTTCTTTTCCATAGACAGTATTTCCATTGTGTTTGAAAAGCTTAGCTGTTTGGATTAAAAACTATTAATATAATTTACATTACATTTTGAAAGGCAGACACATCCTTCAATTCCACTTATTTTTATTACAGGATAAAAGAAGAACTGCATGCAAAATTATTTTACTGCCCCATAAAGCTTGCTGAGCTTTCAATTATGCAGGTCAATAATTCAATTTTTTTTTCATCCAAGGTTTTAAACAAAGAAAAACAATAAAAGATGAGAAGTAAGATAGAGGGATTTTTGAAGTAGCCAATTTGCTACATACAAGGAAAATAAAACATCTAAATTCAAACCACTATTCTTACCTAATTGAGAGCTAATGAGCATGAGTACTCTTTGCCTGTTTTGACAGTTTTTACTCAGCTTCTCCTCTTCAAGTTGTAATGAATGATCATTGGTTCAAGACATACTGGGTTCTGCAATCCACTCACAGCAGGACTGTGCACATCTTTAGTACACATATACACACACACACATATGGGTCTACATGCAGAATATATATATATATATATATATATATATATGTATATACATATATATTCTTCCTCAGCATCAGAAACCCTGCACTGAAGTCCTTACTCTAAACCTTTCAGATAACACAGCTAAATTTGCATCTTTGTCCTTACTGCTCAATTAGGCTAGCACGCCACTTATATACAGTTTTCTCTCTTAAAAAAAGTAAAGCTAGAAGAAATTAAAAGAAAAGTAGGAGTCTTTAACACCAGCATATGTACATAAGGAATAGGGATTCTCTGTGTTCTATCTAGGCTCTAAATAGGTTTACAGCTCAGGCTTTCCAATGAGAGGCTGCAAGAAATTCCTAAACTAGCTCACATGCAATTAAATACTTAACAGTTTACAGTATTATTTGTCATTAAAAATATGTTAATTATGTGGATTATTGGATAAAGAGATCTCCTGTCTTTACAGAGAACATTTGCATGTAGGTGGTATCTGTGTATGCATGTATATTTATCCTCATTCTGGCTGCAAATACAGATAACTCGTTTCTGATACACTTGGTTATCTTTTATATCCATAGGCAGCAAACTAATTAATAAACAAAATTATTCACTGTGAAATGAAAAAATACAACCAAAAATACCAACTTGGAAAAACAATTTCTGTACAGTGACTTTTCGAATCAAGAGCAGAGAGTTACTGTTTGTCTGAACAGCACTTGTCACACATTAACTAAGCTGAACTCTTGCCACTATTGTCACAAACTGTACTACAAGAAAAGGAACATACTTTCTGAAATTCCCCCATTTAGGCAAAGCATATAAATAATGAATTTGAGGTTTTTGCAATTAACTTGAATTTGTATTGTCAGTAATGAAGAGATAGCATTTATGCATCTAAATAAAAACCTTCTCTTTCTTTTTAATTTTGAAATTCAGACTTCACTTGCTGTTGTTTGATTAGGAGAGATATATTCAAGGTATTTTGGTGGAAAACCTGTCCCCATTGAAGTCAGTAAAAAAAAAAACAAACTGAACATCATCCCAAAAATTGTTTAGCCTTATCAAATGTAGTAAAAAAAAGATTTTAACTTTTGTAAACTTTCTGTTGTTTAATATGTAAGGGCATCATTGCATCAAGATAGCCGAAGAGGAACCTATCTGGAATTTTCTCTGTATATTTCTTTCCACTAATACTATAAATATAACTGTTGTGTAGCTCTGCAGGAACCCTCCTTTTTTTAATATCAGAATAATTATTTTTACCAACACTATTTTATGTGTAATTTCTGGTCATATTTTGATAGGTTTTATTTCTCTCTGTGTTTAGAACCTGTCCATCAAGAGTTTCTGATTTCCTCCACTGCATTCTACTAAAAATTATTCACAGGGAGAAAAAAGTTGGGTGAAAATTTTTTATTCTTTTTGATTGCTGTGGTCATTTTCTTGCAAATTTTCTGTGTTTTGCCTGACGTCTAAGGTCATGGTTATTATTAAGCTTCAATATTTGTGTTATTCCTTATGAGATTTTGAAATTCCCTATCAAAATAGTGTAATTTTCCTAAGATTCACTATTCTGAAAGCGTGTTGGAATTCTTGATGTAAAATATTATTATTATTGCTGTTGTTTTTATTTATACTATTTCAATTATAAAGCTCTTTATTATTTGCACTTTGAGATGATAAATAAAATATATGAAACATTTATCTAAAACACTTTGGATTAAAGACATGTTAGCGGTTTTAGTCTTTCCTTTTTTTCTGTTTTGAATAACTTCAAAGTGCCTTATGTTTTCCTCTATGTGCCTTGTTTAATTTTCAGAAGAGTATTAAAAAGCAAGGTCTTTTCCAAGTGATGGTATTGCACAGAGGTCTCTGCAAACTGTAATTTCTTTGATCATGGTCTTATCTAGCTCTGCAAAATTTTGAGAGCCGCTTTTTTTATCCACAGTCAAACATCAACAATAAGGCACCATTTCAAAAGGGAGAAAAATTAATGGGGAATTTTTACCCTGCACCACAATTCTTAGGCTGAGTTCAGGATTAGTTGAAACTGGCATTGGTTCAAATTGCACATTAGAGTTTAGTGAGACAGCAGTCCATTTACCTCTCATTCTGTATTTAAGAAGGGATGAAACTAAGACAAGAACTTATATTGTACAAGCAGAGACTTGAAATGTCAAGTTCTTGCCTGGGAGGGATGTGTAATGATATCTCTAATCAGGTTTGAGGACCAAAATTCAGCAAGGAGAGTTTTCTCACAGACAACTGCAAAGTAATTATGCTTCAAGAGAGAAAATGTGAATCTGCTTGCTGGTTCTATGTATTTTTATTTGTTGAACATTGTTTTTCAACATTGTTTAGAATCTTTAACAAAATATAAAAGGAATGGCAATGCTGATTTTTTTTAAGTGTTTAGCAGTTAAGGACTCATTGACAGCAGTAGTGCTGTATTTTGGAATATTTGAAAGAAGATGCTTCCTGTATTTCACCAGTTGCGGGGGTTTTTGTTGTGATTTGGTGGGGGTTTTTTGTTGTTGTTGGTGGTTTCTTTTTTGTTTGTTTGGTTTGGGGTTTTCTTTTTTAATTTAAATTGTATAGCATTCTTGTTTACTATTTAGAAGCCCTTTTTCACAGTTCTTTTTTAGTGTAGATCTTTGAGTTTACAGTTAGGCAGCCTTATACTCGTAAAATCAGGCACTTGTTTGGAAGGAGAGAAAGAGTTCATAATGTGTGGAATGAACTTTATCTTGAAGGCTTTCTCATTTAATTGATGTGATCTGACCTTGCCATTAGTCTTGCTACAGGCAAGCTATTTCTGTCTGCATTACTTTTCATTATTACTTTCGTGTAGAAGCTCAGTACCTGCTGCTCCATATAAATATGTGACAGAGCTAAAGAACATACTCTGGAAAGTCATTCAATTCCTATCTACTCTTATACTTTCAAAGTTAATTCACACAAGTGTATACCATAGTGCCATATATCAAAGTCTGTTGTATCAACAAAAATTTGGAATACCAAACTTGTGATCGTGATCTGAGATACTGCAGGAAATTTATATTCCCTATTTAGCTATCTAAAGTCCAGGCATCATCACCTTAGATATAAATCAATCTTATCCTGTAGCAGTTACTTTGCCACTCTGCCTGAGCTTATTGTTAATTTACTGTGTTCTGTGTTTGGTACAGAGTGAAGGAGACAATCAAATGATATATCACATAAACAATTAAAATCTGTCCTTGTGGTTTTAAGCTGTTGAAATGATGCAGAACTTGTGCAGAATGCAACTGTCCTCAAATTACTTTCATTGTTAAACATTGGACAACATGACAAATTTCAGTCTGACTCAGTCATTTAGAATAGAATTTGTAGACCTCTGTCAGACACTTATTTATCTTTATTATTGTATGGTTACTTGGGCAGACACAGACTCATAAGAAATACGATGGTACATGGATAAAATTAACAACACTCATATGACTCATTGTTTTTCACCAAAGATAAATGTAAGAGACTCAGAAAGTTCACAGCAAATACCATTAATATAACTTTGCTGCTAAGTCAGATATCTGCCAATCCTTCTAATGTCAATCATTAATTTAATATGTAATTTGACAAATATTATCAGTTGCTGTTTTGCAGGTTATTTTGAATCTCTGTTAAAAATAATTTGTTAAAACTTGTCAGCTTAGTACAAATCCTTGTTGGTAACCTTTTCCATGTCTGTAAGTATGTCACATCATTTCTATAAACTTGATATTCACATAGGCACAGAAACATCCAGTCAACTTAGAAAGAAACTGATCTTGAGATTTTGTATTCTTTTTCTATCAGTATCAAAGGGCTAATTTCCAAAGAACTCATACAAGGAACTATGTTGGTTTGCTTCAAGTAAGGAACTGTTTCAAAGAATTTAAAATTCAAATGACACATTTGGAAACTAACTCTATATTTTACTGGCATATTACTTTAAACTTTTATCTCTTGACAAAAATATCATAAAATAAGTTAAAAATACATGCTTGATAAAAGCACTTAAAAAACAACAAGTTATGCTGAAGTATTTTACAAAAAAGATGAATCAGTATAAAATTGTCTTTTCTTGTGAGTTTTGTTTTGGTTTTTTTTGCTTATATTTTTAATTTGGGCTATGAAAAGTATGAAAATAAACTTTCATTAGGCTTGAGGAGAAAAATTCTCTCTTAGTTTAGATAGGAAAGCAGCAAGAAAGGAAAATACTGGAAGACCAAATAATTCTTCAAGGATAGCTTGTCACTGAAGTAGTTCTTCTTAATCCATCTTAATGTCAGTTTTGGCTTTATTAAGTGTTAAGACAGTTGTGTTCAGGACAACATAAGAAAATAAAAGGGGTGTGCTTCAAGAAGTTCTTACCAAAATATTGTTCATTATTTCACTTTTTTTCTTGATTCTACTTCTTAATTTCCAACTCAGTGCCAGTTCTATTGATAGTTTTCTGCATTCATATACACAATGAATCTTGTCACTTCAGTAATCTGACCAGCTCATTAAGGAGGCAAGGCTGTACTATGGGACAAACAAGAAACATCTATTGCCTTCTTCAGCGTAAGATCTAGGAAGCAAATTAACATCTAGCTGCGCGTTATTGCTGGCTGTATACAAAGTCGGGTTGAATTTCTAAACGAAGTTTCTCTAAGTGTGGTCTCCATGAAACTTTTATGTGAATTTGCATACATAGTGACATCACTCTGTTTGGGGCAAAAGGAAGGAAGAGTAAAGTAGTGTGATACAACATGCTGTTTTGAGTGTTCTTACGCTGGGAAAGTGCAGGCGAAACTACTTTAGCAAGATTTGGATGCAAATGAGTGCAAATAAGCCCAGAGTACATCCCTGCATTGCATAGAAAGCAAGTTGAAGTCACAGCATTTTGGCCATGCAGGTAGATGTGTAGGATCTATATGGTTTCAGCATACATTAACTGGGATAGGAAGATGAATTATTATGCCCATCCTTTCTAATAAATGTCCTCATCATTAACTGAGAAATCATTTTCACCTTCTTTCTCTCTGACTTAGTAAGTAATATATGAAAAAGAGCCTAGAAGAAAGATAGATAGAGAATTCATACCAAAAAAAAGAAAAATCTCTGCCAAATCAAATTCTCCAAGTATTAGTTTACTGGAAAAAAGTAGGGAAAGGTGTTGAAAAAAAAAAGATCCTGACAGAAACATTATCACCATTTTGGACTATGTTTGTAGTGAATTTGGTGTTTTTCCTTGTCAGCTGGCACTAGAAATGTTCAGATTGAAAATCCTGATAGGACTTAGAGATCCAAGCTCCCGGCATTAGCAGAATTCCAGGGTTCTTCTATACCACCTCAACCATAGGCATTTAAACCCTGCTGTAAATATCTTCAGACAGCCTTCACATTAGGTACAATATAAGGAAAGCTATCAGGAGAAGACTTTAATGTTGGTGCTTGGTTCCTATCTTCCTTTGCGGATCTGGCTATCCAGGATTTCTGTAACCTAAAGGCATAACTTGAAATTTATGAAAAGGAGGGTGAAGATGATAACAAACATTAACTTTTTCATCCTTCATAATTTAAAATAGGAAGTTTAGTAGAAGTATATTGCAATTGGTTTCCATGTATCAAAATGTGTGAAATTACCCAGGTCTTCTTTACATAAACTATGTTAAATATTTTCCAATCAAATTTCATAACTATCCATATTTCCTCTCCATGGATTCTGAAGTAATAAAATTAAATCTATACATTAAACAATGTCTAATTCAGTTCAAAGTATGCATAGTTTAGAAAACCCCATGTGTAGTAGAGAAAGAACAAAAACCCCAAAAATTTCTTTTGTATATTAAGGGGTCCAGAACTGAGCACAGCACTTGAGGTGTGGCCTCACCAGTGCTCAGTACAGGAGAAAATCACTGCCCTGGTCCTGCTGAAAACAATGACTTGAAACAATGCAATACATTGAAGATGAGAAAACTTCTACTCCACACAAATATTTCTTACTTGCACAAGAAAGGACAACTGTTTGGTACGTGTCTAAAAAAGCTGTAGTCCTTGCACAGTGTTTCACAATCTAAAGATTAAGAAAATTCACTATTTTCCATTAATTTGGTGTGTTTTCTTTGAACTCCTGCAAAGAAAAAAAGTATTTTATTTCCATTAGTGAATCCTAACGTCTTTATCTGGTGACAAATTCTGAGCTAAGTAAAGTAAATGAGTTTCTCCACCAAATGTTAATTGTTGGCCCCATTCTTCACAATTTTATGTCAATGCAGCTATTGAATCCAGTGCAATAGCTACCATCAGCAAGGAACCTGGCTTATGTTGAAGGTAGCAAAGGTTCTGCCTGTTGTATAATGTGACTATTTAGATTTATTCCATTCCTATAGACAAGCTTTGACATTAGAAATACTTTATTTTATGTTATATATGTAAACAGTTCAATAATATCACTTCATCTCACATTTGTTTAGCTCAAATTACATATATACATTTCAACAAAGCTCGTTCCTACTTGTGATTTTCTAAACATGTAAGCTGAGGTTCATTTATGGTATAATACTGGTCAAATACAAGTATTTTTCTATCAGCAGGCTTTAAACTTTCTGACATTGTTTTTTATTTAGCATCAGTCCTCAATCCTTTTTATTTGAATAGTACTTTTCTCAGGCAAAAAGACCAATTTCTGTTTGCATGAGGTATTGCTTTTGGTCAGAGATTTCACTGTAAAAATCTATTTTTTTATGGGAGGATTTGTAACGCTAGGAGCAAGAAAGAATTACTTTCCCTTTGATTTTATTCTAGTTTTCATGTAGATTTGAGACATGATGTTACAGAGCAAAAGAGCATGGTGAGAAGAAAGACCGAGGCGAGCAAATATTCAGTAAGATTTGCAAATCCGTAGACTGACTGATTTTTGTTCACAGAGGGTACAGTGTAGTGGCAATTATAGTTGCACAAGATCCACTCTACAACAACACATAGCACAGGGAATTGTAGACTTTTTTTAAAGTAAAAATATGTCTGTGTTTTGACAATCAGAACTACTGTTCTGACTGCCTTATGATAACCAGTATAATATCTATTAACTATATTGTAAAAATAAATAGGGATTTGATGAAAGGGCAAGTAAATCTGTAGATGTAATTATTATATCTATAGAGATAATTACTGCATATACTCATGTGCAAAACAAATTATTCTTATTGTTTGGTTATCTGATGAACTGGAAGATTAGATGCTGATTATACACTACGTTTAAGGGTTAATTACTCTCATTTAAGCTACACACAATATCCCTTAGATCTTCACCAGCTGAAAAACACAGTTCTTTGCCTTAGCATAATCTTACATGTAGATAAAGTAAATTTCTATGAGATAGGGGAACAATATGGGAACGGTTCAAAGTTCTTGAACAACTCATTTCTCTAACTGGACCATAATTTAAATGTTCCTGAGACTGTTTATTATAGTACAGACACAGAAAGAAAAAGAAATCTTGGAGAATGCTATAGACCAGCAAATGACAATCTTGGTATTATTTGTACATCTACTTCTGAACTTTACAAGCTCCAAACACACCTAGTCTGTATTAAGTTTTTGGCACCTAAATAACACTTTACTAGGTTCTACCTTAGTTGGGCTAATTCTAATTTGTATTTGTTTAAGGGAGTGTTCGCAACTACTGGTTAAACAGCCAGTTTGTCTGTTTGGTTTATAAGTGGAAGTACTTTATAATGATTCTAAACTGGAGAGATTGGGATGAGTATAATCCGTTGTTGAGGCTTTGTGTGTCCACTATAGTTTATACTGTAGTGAATTCCCCTGAGAGACTGCCCTGGGACTGCAGAAATACTAATATTTATTTATTTATTTATTTGTTGTATGTGGGATGCTATTTGCTTCCTACAAGTATTTTGTTGTACCTTACTTGATCATTTTTCTGACACTGCTGGACTGTTGGGTATCATGTTATACTGGTCCCTTCTCATCTGAGGCACAGAGAACAGTTACTTATATCTCAAAGTGTTTTACACCAGCTTGAAGTCTCTTTAATTAAAACTAATTGACTGAGATATATATGAAGTAAAATTAAATGCTGTCTTTTCTGGCCTTGAACTCCTTGAACTCTGTAATATTGGACAATCTGATGAATAGAATAAGCTGGAAGGTTATCAAACGAGGCTATATCTATGTCCTGGAGTTCTTCTATTAGTGAAGTGCAGAGATACTGCAGTGTTCAGATGATTTATTTATGAGTTCTTTTAATCTAAATTGCACATGATTTGCACTTCATTTATGCCTGGTGCAGTTGGCATGTATCTGGAAATATTCACACATAAGAATGGGTAATTCCAAAATCCTCTAGGGAGATCAGAAAGCATAAAACATTGTGGCTTTACCAAATATTGAAGTTTTAGATTCACATTTACATTTTGCATAAAAAGCAGATTAGCACGATAGACAGACACAGATATAATGAAAATTAAAACTTAAAACTAGCTCTAAAAATATTTAATGTCATAACTGCATAGCGTCATTGTGAGAGGAGTTAGAAGCTTTAACCTACTTTTCAGTAAGGGAAATGGCTCAGAAAAGTAGTTCAAATGCTTGGTGGATTGAGATCCAGACACCTGTTGAATGATTTGTATCACTGAAATTTAGAATGTATGCTTTATATTCCTTATTCTACAAAAATAATAATGTCTGGGTTCAATTATTCTTTTTTTTTTTTCCTCATGTAAAATAATGCAGAGTCAGCTGTTCAGCTTTATGCAGAGCCTTTTGTTTTAATGAACGTTGCATTTGCATAAGAGAGATTTATGTTCTTGCTATGTGCTAGCTCAAATTCCAGTATGAACTTTAAAGGTCTTTGTTTATTTCATTGCAGTGAAGGACATTCCAGGAATCACTTTTTCACTGGGCACACATATCATGTTGCCTTCCTTAGTTCAGCATTTTGAGTCACAGCAAATGTTAGTAGTGGATATGGTATTATAAAGAGAACATGGAAATAAAAGGCTTCAGAAGGAGAAAATTTTGTCCGTGTATGTGTGTCATATTTTTCAGGATATTAACAAAATCTCTGCCATGAGGTGAAGAAAATCTACACTGAAATAAGATTGAAACTACAAAATGCATATCTTTTTTGATACTCCTCCAAGTCATGCCCTAGCTGTGGCCAAAAGTTGCTTTACCAGGGTTTATGGAAATTGAAAGTCTTTATCAGTCCTTTATCCTTTTATCATTACCAAGTATCCAAAATTCTTCCTATGAAAAATTTTTATTGGATAAAGACAAGTGTATGATAGGAAAACCTGATTCAAAAGTTCCTTGATAGCCAGCTTACTGCAATGACTATATGCAAACTAACTAAAGACAGAAAAGTCATGTTCTCTATAAATCAGTCCAGCCACCTTTCTATTGAACACTAGTTCTAAAAACTATACATAAATTAATACAAATATTTACTGTTTTCATTGGAAAGCAAAAAAGACAAGAATCTTTTCTTTACTAAAACTTGGAAGTTTTAGAGTTTTATTAATGGCAATTATCACATTCTGACACTTCATTAGACCACTGTGCTTGTTACTTTATTAGTTATTTTCCTTAAAAACTGTTCTTCCCTCTTTAATTTAAAAGACTTGCTTTGATTTTGTAAGTGCGTACCTGTATTTATATTGTATTTGTTCTTTAATAAATTTCTCTGAATGGCATATGAGACAAAGATCAATGAAAACATAAAACAAGAAATAAAATTTAAGTAGCTATCCAGTGAAGAAGAAAGGTCAAACCCATATAATAATTATCTATAATGGGGCCTAGGTCTACAATTAAAATGGTTCGTAAATAAATTAAGTATTCACTAAATCAAAGGCAAAGTAAAAGAGGCATGCCTGTAGCTCATTACCTAGAGAACAACTGAAGCATTTTAGACTATGTAAATGTCCTAGAGTTTTGAACTGGAGGCTAGACACTCCACAAATTTACAGTGTAGTAGTACAGGCGACCTTAGTAGGAACACACACTCTTAGCACATACAGAGCATACTTGAGATGGGACAACTCGTGTGGTGC
>WEKY01024868.1:1897-23513 GCA_013390045.1 Picathartes gymnocephalus | reverse complement strand
GAAACCCCAGTCCCGCTCAGCCTCTGCCCTCGCCTTTTACCAGTCCCCAATTCTTGAGATATTCCTCCACCCCCCTTCAAGAGAAAACTCCCCAGCAAAACAGTAAACATAGATGGCCCTCTCCTTAGGCTTAGCTATATCCTTTGTTCTTCTTAAGTACTCAGTGATAATGGCCATTTAGCAACTGAATGGAAAAAAATTCTATACTGTTAAAAGGAAACAAAAGGAAAGACAACCCAACCCCCAACAATGGACTAGAGAATTAAAAAGGCTTTTTTGGTCTCTGACTATGTGCTATTTAGTGACTTTAGATCTGAGCTATAGAGTTTAATATTTAATATTGGAATATTTTGAAAAGTGTCATAGAAACAGTATTGCCTTTGTATCTTGCTCAACTCAGGATGGCAAAACGGCCAGCTCAGTGTGGTGATGATTTTGCAAGATATCATTGTCCCTCTTTACACTAAGTACAATCCCTGCCAAGGAGCAGAGGGCAGAAGCAGCCTGACCAGCTGTGCTTTTACAGTAGTCTGGGCCATGTAGAGGTTTTTTTACCCCATGATGCTCTCAACTGACCATTCAGGTTCTCTAGTGATGACAAAAGCTTGCAGAGGAATGGAAACTTCCAGAAGAAAAAATGTTACAGATTTGATAGCATGAAAAGTGAGGAAATGAAGGATTTGATGGCAGGGAATTGATGTAAATAAGACAATAAATATTTCCATCATATGCAAAATGGAACTTTGCATTGTATGTAGAGTGTCTCCAGTCTTCTCAGATTATTGCAATGACAGTTGTGAGAGAGAATGAAGGAGTATGGCCAGTCAGGTGTATTCCCCGATTTGCACATCCAGTCCTGGGCAGGATCTGCTTGCACACACAAGACATGGCTACAGATAATGCTGTCATTCTTTAATCAAGTGTTATATTTCTGTTAATCTTGCAAAAAGCCAATATCAATGTACCTAGCATTCTTGCCCTCCAATATTTTTGGAGGCTTCTAATATAGGCTTCTTAAGCACACTGTAAATGCTGGAAAGAACAGCTGAAGCACTCTCAAAATTCTTGCAGCAAGAGTATTTTCTTTCTAAAGGAGCAGGCAAATAATTACCTAAATTTTATAGAAATCAATGGAAAGTGGTCACGAATCCTGAATTTTTCTTGAAAAATGTGAAATGTTTAATATGTATCAAGAATCTGGGCTGTAGGCCAACTTCGTTCAGTGCTGTCTGCAAGAACTGGGCAGGACAGGGAAGGTTCCCTTTTCACTTTCAGTGCCATGGAAGTGTCATCCATACTAAGAGAGAGGAGTAGGTAATAGGGTTGTGAGTGGCAGTGATTTCCCTTAAACTAATTTTTTCACTATTGATTGACGCCAGTGATCAGAGCAGCAAGTGCTCACTCTCAGGAACCTACACACTTGGATAAGCCACACAAACCTTCAATACAATGCACAGTCTTTTGTAAAGGTATTAACTTCTAATTTGTTTGTTTTTTGTTTGTTTGTGTGGTTTTTTCCTTCATATTATTCAAATTCCTTCACTATTCACAAAAAATAATGACTGATTCCTTCATCATTTATTGAAGACATTATTTACTCCAGTGACAAGCTTTCTTGAGCAGTGAAATCCTGTTTAATAGTCAAGCAAGGTTTAGAGACTGTTGGGTGCTTCACATCTCTCTTAGCTTCAGTGCTGATACAACTGACAATGATGACCCAAGAAACCAGCAATGAGATTTCTCTGATTTGGGAAAGAATTTGACTTCAGTGGGAGCTGGGCTAGGTAATGGCAAGGCACAGGTCTAACTCCCACTGGCAGGGCCATGAAGCTGTTCCTGAATCTGACAGGAAAGTCTCTGTTGGGCGTAGCCAGACAGAGCCCACGTGCACCACATCCAGCAGCTCGTCCCACACAGCTCAGTAAACAACTCTCAGCTGGTAACAGATGTTCTCTGAGCCTCTTGAGGTGGCATTTTAACATTCTCCAGCCTGCCACTTCTCAAGATGTTTGCTCTTAATCAGTAGTACCTGACTTTTCCAAAGGTTTTGGAATAGGAGCCTATTCTGTTTTCACAGTAAAAACAAGTGTGCAATAGTATGGTGAGCTGCTCACACGTCAGGTGAATGCTGGGAAGAATGAATCGAGATCCAAGGATCCAGTACAAGCAGAGGCTCAATCAAAAGTGAGTCTGCAGAACGTCCTGACCCAAGCAACCTGTAGAGAATATTGACATAAAAAGGTGCTAAGGGAAGCGTTCATCATTACAGATGAGTACAGATATCTTAATTTCATTGACTTCTAAATTATTTCCAGAGTACTGCACTTCTCTCTTCAGTTCTCTCCTTTGTCCTCTTTCCCTGCTGCTTTCATCTTCTTCATGTGTGTATGATTGGCAAAAAAGGAGGAGAGTTGAAAATAGCTAATGCTGAGCACTAGAAAATATCTGGAAGAGAAAAAGACTTTTCAGATCTGAAGCTGTCTAGATGCTTTCAGTACAGCATTTACCACAGCTGCCTTTTTTGTTCAAGATGCTGGAGAACTACACCAGTGCAGGAGTTGTAGCTCTTCTTTGAAATGCCCCTTTTGTCTCCAGATTCTTCAGCTTTTACTCTGATAGTTTAACATATATGGTAGTGCACACCTCAAAACTCTAAGAAGAATATATTTTCTCAGATAAATGCTTACCAAACACTGATGAATCTTATTTTACATTAGAGAAAAAAAAAGAGGTGCTCAAAAGAAGAGATGGGTAAAATTCTACACATCAGTGATTTAAACATTTCATTTTCCCCACACTTTTGCGTTGGTGGTGCTTAGTGTTACTGCTTGATCTAATTTCTTCCTAACAATACCTGGTAATAGCAGACACCTAATAGGAAACATAAAAAAAGCCTGAAACCCAACCCCCAAGATGCCCCTTGTCACCCAAACACTGCACAATAAATGGAGCTAATAATTTAAGAGACTAATTTTATAGAAGCTACATATTAAAGAAAAGAGTTTATTGTGTGTCAGTAAAAAATATTCTTCTCCCTGACCCAGGAGAAGAAAAAGAGAAATTGAATTTGACATCTGAGTGAAAACCCTTGGAATAAAAACAATTACGGTACTAATGTAAAAGGATTCAGCATTTTTTAATGTAATTGACCTTTGAAACCCTATGAATCTATTTTACTTTCTTTTTTTAAGATTGCAAAGCATCTCTAAGAGCCCATTTGGGAACATGACAATTTAGAAAACGGAAAATGCATTCCTTAGCCTGACTTCAGTGCTGTTGCAGCCTCCCAGCATTACCCATGAGATAACACTTCAGTGCTCCTGTTTTTCTGTTTCCCAGAGAGTTGCATCCCTAGATACCATCTAGGAACCCTGGGTGTTTGTGCATCATTATGCTGTCTGCTTCACTCCTTCCCACCCCCAAATTGGATTAGGTCCATCATCCTTAAAGGCAAGGGATAGAACATGAATCATCCATTGCACTAACTTTGAGAAAACTGCAAAGTGCTGTAGAGTTCCAGAAGTGGCTTTTAATAAATCCATCAGCTCATCCTCAGACGCCGCCTGATGTAATGGTTTCCATGGACAGTAAGCGTGATAATGAAACTGCAGATAATGAATAACAAGATCCTAGTAGGATGTTACAATAATAGAGGGCTTGGGCAGGCACTGCCAATCCTGGTGACACGTATTTATAATGTTTCATTAGTGCAAATGTAGCAAAGCATAAAGTAGGATACAAGTCCCTGATGCCTTCTCTGACAGTTTCTTAGTGCACTTAAGCGTTAGGGTACACCTTAGTGCATTTTATCATTAAAAGAACTGGTTGTTTCTTCTGAGAGACCTAGTGGCACAAATAAAATGTTGTTAGTTCCAGTCATTATTCCAGGATGTGGGTGATATTTCTCCTCTAGAAAGGAGTCAGTCTATGGTTCACCATAGTGGAAAGGGACTGCAAAGTCAGAAGGGCAAATTATAACTTAAGAAATACCATGAGACATTGCTATTGCCACGGGATCCCAGCAGAAGTCAAGGACTCATTTTCTCTTTTGTTGATGAGTATTCACTGATGGGCCACAGCAGCCTCCACTTTTTCCCCTTGAGCATTTCTATTCAGACTTGTAATTATGCAGATTTCATTCAAGCTAATTACAAACAGAAGTTTCTAATATCTTTATTAGCATTTTGTTTCAGTCCACCACCCATACTGCTTTTTTCTCACCCATCTTTCTCCTTGACCCTTTTATTCAAGGTTCCTCTTGACACAGAGCCAATTGTCTGTTCCTCCTTGTGATATTCCAGGTATCCCTATTCTGCATTTTCCTGAGTGCTGTGCAGGGGAGAGACATTTGAGACACCTTTCCATGAGCTCATTTCAATGTTTGAGACAGCACAGTATAATGCACTGCATAAAGCACATGAACCCCTATCCCTCTTTCACAAACCTTACTTGTTGTATTTGTTTTTTCATCTATTAAATCTACGATTAATTTATTTAGGTTTGAACCACCTTTCCGTGTATTTGTTTCTGTGTGTAAGAAAACAACTTTCTCACATTGACTGGCCATGTACAATGGGTCAAATTCTGTCTTTCACACTGTTTATGTAACAAGGTTGGAGCCTGTAGGGCTTAGTGAAAACAGCCTTAGCATCAAAGCCTGGTGGGAGAGGGTGTAGGAGTAGTGAAATTAGCACTGTGAAGAATTAGGGTTTACTGGACATCCACAGGCCTGTGAGTGACTTTGGATGGCCTGTGAGGACATCTAGGGGAACAGCTAAAGAAAAGATGTCTGTTTTGGACGAAAAGCCTTGTCTGGAAAATTCTGTTCCACACTTAGTTCAAGCTGGAAACTGTTAAAACTGTTGATTGAGATTAGGTCTTTTTTGCTCTTAGGACTGAAGGTGTTAAAGCTCTTAGCCCTGAAGGAGAAAAAAATTACCTTTCTTTGAAGTTTTCATTGACAAAGAGAATAATGAATTGATATTTATGTAAGAAAGATATCTATTGGAAAAATGACTTTTTGCATAGGCACATAGTGATAGAAAAGGGCTGTACAGTTTTAAACTAAAGGAGGATAGATTTAGATTAGATATTAGAAGGAAATTCTTTACTGTGAGGGTGGTGAGATGCTGAAACAGGTTACCCAGAGCAGCTGTGGATGCCCCATCACTGGAAGTGTTGCAGGCCAGGCTGGATGGGGCTTGGAGCAATCTGGTCTTGTGGAAGGTGTCCTGCCCACAGCAGGAGGGTTGGAATGAGATGATCTTTAAGATCCAACCCAAAGCATTTTGTGATTCTATGTGTCACCACGAAAAGGAGGTGAGGTTATTGCTCAATCATGACTTATTTTAAATCTAGTATAATGCTAAAGGCATGATGGCAATGTGTCAATGTTTAGGAAATATTGCTCTGAATACATGCAGTACATTAGACCGCAGCAGGGTGTCCTGGGGGAATCACTGAAAACATTGCATCTCGAGACCACAACTTGCTAACCATATCACACATAATCCTCCATAACATATTAAAAAGACTGCTGCAGTAGTGAAGGAGAAGAAAATATTGTTCAATGAAGTCTTCATCTTGATTTCTAAACAAAAAGACCAAATATGTTGTTCAAATATAAGAAGTAGTAGAATAGGAATTTGATCAGATGGTGAGGTACTCTTCTCTTAAAAAAAAAATAAATTAATTTGCTTCCAGGAATTTTTTTTTTTCAGTACACTTGACATGAATAATTCATAATTAACCTTATTCACATAAGTGAGAGGATTCATGATGTGCAGCCCTATTCATACAAGCAACGGAGCCATTTTAGCTGAAGTAATTAGCTAAGGGTGCTTTGGAAGCCTGCATCAGCACCAAAAAATAAACCTGGATCTCTTGAATCCTGATCTACTTCCTTAAGTTTGGGAAAATGATCTCTTCTTTTTTTGAAAAAGAACCCCTCTGATATGATGCAGTGGTTAAAGGTAACTATTATTCTTCCAGAAAAGAAAGATGATATTTAACATTTGTAGAATTTTCACATCTATTCTCTGTATCTGATGAATATAAATGCTTTTTATAAAACTTAAATCTCTGATGACTGATTTTATTTCAAAATAAGATTTTAGATTCACTGGGAGAGCTTTTACTTACATAACAGAAAACAGAGTTTAGTAGGATAACATAGGAACTCAAAGACAATGCATAAATATTTTGGTATCTTAAAACCCTATGGAAAACCTATTCCAAAAGAACTCATGTTATTTGCGAATCTTACTGTTCTTCTCTTTCCACCTCTTTGGGATCATACATAATATATTTTCAGGCAAAAAAATACTGAACCAAGAGAATCCCCTAGAAATCTGGAAATGAAAGAAATAAGACCTCAAATATTGTAAAAGTAAAAATATTGGCAATATGCCGACTCACAAGATTCACAACAGGCTTATGGAGAAAGTAGCATAGAATTTTATGTTTGTATTAAATTACACAACATTTTAATGCAGTTTTAATATGAATTACCAATGAATTATGCATTCATATCTAATAATTTATATAAACTCAGTGGATAAAACATAAAAAAGTGTTATATAAATGAAAAGGGCCATATCAGTAATATATAAGTGTGGTAATATTTTATTTTAGATACAGATATAAGCTTCTGTGTTCATGGAACTGGTTTCTCTTACTATAAAGAGTATGTCTTAAAGACAAGAACATTGTCTGAATTCTCTGAATTGTCAGAGAATACACATTGTGTATAGGTAGGTCCAACCCCACACATCTCATGGCCATTTGCTGCTGTGTTGAATTGAGTATCTCCCTGATCTAGATGACTTACATAAGTTCTTTTAAACTGCAGCAATGAAATTATTCATAATGACAAAGAAGGGAACTGACCCAGTTTACTTGAAATGAGATTCCCCTCCTTCCCCGCAGCAATAGCTGACACCAGCAAGTTTCGCTTCAAACTGGGGTTAAGGAATTCTTTAAAGCAGAAGAGGAAACTTACAGAAATAACTGTTACAAATAGGAAACAGGCATTTGTAAGCAAATGACAAGCTTGGGTTTTTTAAAGCTCATACTATGAAGCTGATTGCACTCCTCAGTTATTTATATCTAAATGCCTCCACTTTTTAAATAGTGTCCATTTATATTTTAAGTGGCCTACATACACAATAGTGGTGTTACACGGCTGCTGCACATGCATTGTAATTGAACTGCTGAACAAAATAAAGGCAGGAGTCGTGACCTCTAATACTATATAGTTATTGCAGCCTAATAAGGTCAGCAGAGATTAATTGTGAAATCTGACTGCTCCATTTGAGGAGGAATGACAAGAATAAAGCACCATTCGTATCACCTTTCAAAGTTGTGACTATTTTACCATCCTGTACTCTTTATTTTGCGCAAGTGAATCCCAGAATTATAGAATCACTGAATGGCTTGTGTTGGGAGGGACCTTAAAGATCATCTTGTTCCGACACCCCTGCCACGGGCAGGGACACCTTGCACTACACCAATTTGTTCAAAGCCCCATCCAACTTGGCCTTGGATACTTCCAGGGATGGGGCATCCACAGCTTCTCTGGGAAACCTGCATCAGTGTCTCACACCCTCACAGTAAAAATTTCATCCTAGTATCTAATCTGAATCTACCATCTTAAAGTCTTTTAAAAACTTTAAACTAAAGACATGTTATCTAGTGCTAACTGTGCCTGGTGCCAGCTCAGGAGCACAGGAGCTGGGAAATGGAATTTCCCAATCTCTCTTGCTGCCTTGGATATTGCAAGAGTTTGCTGGGAAAAAAAGTTCAGCATTTGAAAGAGAATGTTTTTGCTCTTCCATTTCAGGTTGTAAAAAGGATTTTTGGAAATCCTTGGTATGCATGTCTGGGGAGGAAGGAACTAGGAGCCTGGGATGTGGTTCACCCATGGTTAAAATATTCACTGGTAACAGGGAAAATGTTCGACTGGGACAGAGAATTAAGGTTTCCTTCAACTGCAGGGATCACAGAGGGCTTAATCATTAGTATACTGGATAATGTAAAGTAGGTTTTCTCTCACTGGGAATTTTACCCTGAACACAAAAAAAATCTTTTCTGACTAAGATTCAGTTGACACATTTCATCATGAAGTGGTCCAGTTAAGACAAAGTAGCATATTCTAAGGAGAATAACTTTGCTAAAAAGATTTAGCCAGATCTCTGCTGGCAACCTTTACAAAAATAGCTCTACAACAGGCAGATGTGGGATCATCTGTTTCCTCTGTTCCCTGCTGTGTCCTCTTTCTAAAAAGTTACCGTTCCGGATATGATACAGGAGTCCCTCACTGCCAGTCCTACATTCAAGGCATTATTTAATTTGAATAACTTACAGCATCTGAATTTGCATTCACATTCTAGAAACTGTAAGAACTGCTTTTTTGACCTCTGCTCTACTAGAAATACTCTTTCCTAAGGCAGCTCTGAGGAGAATATCTGGTGTATCCACAATTTCTCCAGACAGTTGCCTTTCTGTGCCCAGTCTGGTCTCTCAATTTACAATATTCTCTTTCACTCCCACAGGTTTTACTCAATCAGTTTGTTTTCCTGTTATTTCAGCTCAGAAGTATATATGTTTTCTTAAGTAACATAAATTTCCTTAATTATAATCCTGTTTCAGAACAAATACCAGCTTATGTCTTACTCAGAGATAACTGAGTTGTGGATTTACTTTTATTTATTTATTATTTTTTAAATTAGGGTTGTAGGACGTTGTTTCACTGGCAGATACAATCTGTACCTTTTCTTTCTCCTCTGATTATCCTGATGGCCATATGCATGGCTCTAATGTGTGCATGGTGTATACATCCATTCTCATAAATGAGTAGCATCGCAGCCCCACGTAGGCATCTCACAATCTGAATGCCATTCTCATGGCAAACAGGGCAAAATAAAATGACCTGGGTGAATAATTTCAAGTTTAAAAAATGTATTTTATTTGGTTGATGTCACATTTTTAACTTCAGTGAAGTTTCTACCAGCTACTGAGGGAGATATGTAAAAAGATTATAATACAAATCTGTGCTCTCCCCTGTAGAAGCTTTTGTGAAAACTTAACAGAGGCTGATCACGTGGCAACATGTTGGCTCTAAAGGCTGCCCAGAAATTGAATTTATAAGGGCTAAGAGATCAGGCCATGTTTCTGTAGCTTGTAAGTGCGGGTGACACACCTCTCAATTGGCAGGTCTGGGAGTCCCTGAGCTCTATAATGAATAATGTGTGACATGAATTGCCACTAAGATGTAGCAGAAAAATGCTGAGACCACATGATGGAGTCTCCTGCTGGTGCGGCTCACCCTCGAGCTAACCTTGGGAAAACACTTTGAAATGGCAGCTGAATAACAAGGGAGCCAGTTTTTGTATGTCAGTGGTGTTTCAGACACTGACTTAGCAACATTTAGAGTTATTTCTTTGCTCAAACTTTTATATTCCACAAAGAGAGGACTACTGAGGGACAGTATCTTGAAATGGTCACTGTCATTTTTTGGCTTTATTTTTCCAAAGAGAAAGTAATTGCTTCATTTCCCTGAACCCCAGGCTCTAAAAACATCACTCTGTCATAATGACCTAGAAAAAAATTGACTTGTTCACATGAATTGCTGGGTCATTGTAGTCAAAGGCTCAAAACTCAGTTCCCAATTTCCCACAGTGTTGAGGAAAAAATACCAGTAAAAGCTGAAAAAGAAGCATGCTAGGGACAAAAACAAAAACAAAAAAGAAAAAACCCCAAAACCAAAACCAAAACCAAAACCAAACAACAACTAAAAAACCAACCAAACAAAAGAAACAAGCAAAACAAAAAAAGAGCTTCAAGGTCTTTCACAATATTTTGCATACACCACTACATATGTGTTATAATTTTCAAAATAAATATGTTGGGACAATATTGTGCAATACAAAATACTTTCGCAGATTTTTTTGGTTAACTTTAGAAGAAGTGCTATAAATTCTAACAATTTATATCCACAAGTGAAGACAACCCTGTAACTTAAACTGATTTAATAACATCAGGAACTACACTTGTTCCCTGTATCTTGAATATTTAGGTTGCTTTTAAGGAAACCTTTCCTTTCAGGGAAACATAAGATGAGGTTCCTGTGTTTATCAATGGTTTGTTTAAGTTGGCTCAAAGAGTATAAGAGGAGGTGAAGGCAGCTGTTGACACTTTATCTTGCCATATTACTGTCTAAAAGGCAAATATGGTTCCTTAAACATTTATTCTATTCCAGTTCGTTCAAGCTTGGAAACCTAACAAGGGACTAGAAGATGCTTAAAAGGTCTGATAGACATGAATTCCCTTGTAAAAACTGAAGCAAGCAGATAAGTATTCTACATCACAATTTTTCTTCGTCTCTCATTTTGAGAAGAGCTATTTAATTTAAATTATTTGGATGAAGTCAATGGTTTGGGAAATTGGTGCAAGAGCAGTTTTAGAGAAATTTATAAACTAAAAAAAAAATCTGATTTCCAAATTTAAGCCATTCTAAGAACTAGGAATCCTTTGAAGTCAAACCAGGTTCCAATAGTTTTTAGTCTATGTATAGTACAACAGGATGTTTGTACTGTGACTCCCTCTCTCCCAGTGACAAAGGTGCACTTTTTGTGTTCACATGCACAATTTATCCCCTTTTGCTTACACAGTGGACTCTTGACAGAACAATCCTTCGATGACAAGATCACTCTCCAGGCTTTCTCCATCCCTGCTGCCTCCAAGGGTCCATGTAAATAAATTGGAAAGCTTTACACAGCCTGTATTTATGGGCACCATTGCAACTCAAGATTAGAAATAAGGGAGAGGTCAGGCGACGCCTCCCTTCATCTTGTCGAGTCCTTTGTCCACACTTTTGTTCATCCTCCCCATCTCCCCTGCCCCTGTGTCACATCTCTGTCTCGTTGCCTGGTAACCTCCCAGCGCTGCTCTCCGTGCCGGCATCCACGGCTCCCTGCTCCCCCTCCCACTTGCTCAAAACACCCAGTCTAAAATCCGATGAAATTTTCTTCTCTCTGCTTCTGACAGACAAATCAAATTCAGAGGAAACGTGGAAAGCTCTGTCAGAGGGTAAATTCTCAATTAAGGAAAAGAAATAGAGAAAGATATACATTCTGAAACAGCTGATTAACAGCATGGGACTTCTAGATACTGATTATTTCAGATAGCGGATGGAAACTCAGCTACTGAGAAAAAGGTGAAAAAGGTTAAAAGAAAATAAAAGTTTAAAAAAAAGGAAAAAGAAAGAGAAAAAGAAGAGAGAAAAAAAATGAAGGGTGGAGAGAGAGAGAGAGACATATTGTTTATTACTTTTATAGCACCAGTGGTTAAAGATCCATCTGGAAATGAAGATGTAATCATTTAGCTATTACACAACAAAAATAAAACAGGTCTTATCTGGAGAGGCAGCAGTCTAAAATGATTGACTGTTTTAAGCATTAGGATGTCATCCTGCTACAGGACACTATATCTCCCCATCCTTTTTTGAATTAAATTGGCAACTTCTCATGCATCTTGTGCTTGGTGTTAGTACTCAAACTATTATAGAAAATTATACATTAGTAGATTTCTTTTGAGGATAGCTTTAAAAATGCATATTTAAGAGGAAAATGGCAGGATTGAGACACCTGCAGGTGCAAGTGGGATTTTAAGTCTCTGAGGAACGAGAATGTTGAAATTGGACATTTTAATAGAATGGGATGCTTCCAGGTATCAATCCGATCCAGACTAGAGGGAAAACATTGGACTGAGATGTGGCCTGAAGTGGGGTTGTTGGAGCCGGCTGAAGATGTTGTGTCCAGCACAGGATAGGCCTTTACCTCTTCCCACACAGGCACCTGGGCTTGGATACAGGAGACATGGACCTACAGAAGATCAGAGCTAAAGGCAGAGGAGGTTAAGCAAGGATATTTCACATAGCAGTAGACACCTACATTTCTGCAGCTAAATTTTGCCTCCAGTGTTGGATCTATTTTCAGAGTAAGACAACTGAATTTTGGCACTGGTCTATCCAGTTCTGCACAGTCTGTCTAGGACTGCCTGCTCCTATTGCACTCAGCAGGGACCTAAATGGAACCCATCTTTCATATGACCAGGCAGTAGAACTTACTTTAGATGTGTTTCAGTCAGGGCTATATTAAGTACAGGCTTGATTCAGTAGCCCAGGCATGTGCCCAGGAATATCTCAAAAGCTTTAGGACATCCTCCCTCATGTTTAGATGTGTCTGCAAAATGGTCTGGGTCTCTGGTACACAATTTTTCCCAGTTGTCATCTGCATGGAGATGTCTTGAATGATCTACAGGGATTTAGACAGTACCATAAATGTATGTGCAAACCTAGACTGTCCTGGTGCTTAATGAGAGCTTGGATATCCAGCACAAACATAGGCACTGCAGACAGAAACATAATTTCACCTAAACTGAAATAATTCTGGAGGAGAATTCTCACTTTTATCTGTTTCTTAGGGACTTTTTCCTCAGAACGTGCATTCCATGAAGTGCATCTGTACAGTGAAATTGTATGGAAACTTGAAATCTTAGACTCAAGTAAGAGAGCAGGAAGGTACGCTGCAGGATTTCTGGGGCACAAATTTGTAGTAATTTAGTAGTAAATGAAGAGGAGAATGGCTGATGTTCCAGTATTGTCAATGAAATCTCTGTATTGAGGCAGACCCGTGTTTATCTATACATACAGACACACACACATATACACACACCACACACTTTTGAAGTGCAAACCAAACCCGAGGTCTATATTCCTTTAATATTCAAAATATCTTGCTCCCAGCAAGTCCATGTTGTTGCTCAGCCACCTTAAAAGAAGCTGATGAGAGCTCTGCGGGGCTGTTAGTGAGTGAAAGATCAAGTCATTTTAATTCTCTTCTTTGGTCAATAAGGAGTGGTATCTGCCTTGTCCTCATAATTTTCTTATACTTCTTAGATTGTTTTTAGAATAATTTATCCTTTCCCCCTGTTTTCTTCCTTTATTTTGTGAAAATAAAACAACAAACTAAACAAAAAGCCCACACATGGAAATACAAAAGGTGGACTGACTTTTGTTTTTCATAAAAGAAGGGGAAAAAACCAACCCAAGAGAGAGAAAGAAAAAAGAAAAAGGACAAACAATATGCTTTTTTTAGTCTTTTGATTAAAAGCATTGACAGCAGCTTCACCTGAGGAAAGCTGTATTTTACTGAGCACCTGTCTAAACACCATATGTTTATAGGTTTTCTCCTTCTAAGATTCTGTATTCTTCTAAAAAAGAGGCTTTGATTGCTTCAAACTATTCCTATGTCTCATGACACTTATTCCAACTGGCACCATGTGGATGTCATTAAAGGTGAGGAAGGACCAAAAGATGCAAAACTATAAAACCAATCCTCCTTCCTTCAGAGAAATTGAGTGATTCATACCTCATCAATTATTCCTCTATGAGATTTTTTGCTTGAGTAGAAGAGACCTCCTTTGTGGAACATATGGGTGAGTCAAACTGCAATAGGAAGAAAGCACATCTCAGTAATTTAGTTTCAATTGCTCATTTACATCAATAAAAAAAATACTGTAAACAATGCAGAGTTGTTTTCTTCAGCAATGCACCAGAATAGCTGTAGATGTCTGCATGAATATACAATGGGATCTGTCTGACACATCTCATTTATGCTTTTATTATTTTGCAAGGAACAATGCAAGTCTTATTAGATTCTTCTGCATTCGCTTAATGGGGAAAAACAAAACCCCAACATCTTTCTTCCCCAACAAAATCTGATGTGTAAGGATAAAGTCACTCTGACTGCAGACTGCAATGGGATGAGAATAAATTGCAGCACATATTACTCACCCCAGTTTCCTGCCATGTTCAACAAGTTCCATACTGACAAAAGCAAACATTAATATGTGCTGACAAGCTGATGGGAAAGAAATTGTATAGCCACAAATGACATCATGGATATCTCTGTTCTCTGCAACTCTTGATAAAATTTTTCATCTGAAGTCTTTTCCTATTATCTGTGTAACGAAATGGATTCTACTCACCAAACTAATTCTACAGTAAAATCCTGGACAATAAAAAGAAATATTTTTCTTCTTGTAAAGGCAGTTTACTCAACTGAGAAATGGAAGCAAAAAGTAAACTTGTGATATTTCTGGTAGATTTCTTTAAAAAGGAGGAGTTACTTGTTTTACTCTGAGTATGGCATAAAATAATTAATTAAAATTTCAAAGAACAGTCTTGTTGTTTATGACCTCTAAACATACATAAAATGTGGCTGTACTGGTTCAGGAAACTGCTTGTTTAGTCCTCCGTTTTGTTTTCAACCCCAGCTGAAAGTGGCAGTGTGGAAGCAAATATGAGCAGGGCAATTGTCCTGCCTCTATTTAAGCGTATATTATAATCACTAATTGATACTTTCCCTTTTTATCCAATCTTCCTTTAAACCAATGCAACTGCCTTGCATCCACCAAGATCCTTTCTCAAGTAGTTACACAGATCTAAAACCTGTTGTGTGAAGAACTAAATACTCCTTTTTTTTTTTAAATTTTGAACTGGGTTCTTACTCACTTCGTTTGATTGCCTTCAGATCTTACGCTGAAGACAGAGCAAAAGCGGCTCCCTGTGCATTTGCTTCATGCCCCTCATGGCTCTGCAGACCTGTCACATATCCTTTAAATTACCTCCCATAAGAAGTTTTGTTATTGCTTCTGGGTGGCAAGAGGTCTTCCATGATTCTGATCATACCTGCTACCTTCCCTGATTCTTTTCCCCTTCTAATACACCTTTTTACTGCGGGAAACAGAAACCGCTCACTGTATCTGAGTTGCAGATTAACCATGGATTTGCCAAAGGAGCACTCTGAGTACTCATGGACTCATAGCACCAGGCCTTTTGAATGCTGTATTAAAATCCTCAACATTCCAAGCAATTCTTTAACGTGGGAATTTTGATTTACTGATGGAATTTTCCCTACTAACTTGAATGTTTTGGGTTTTTGTGCGTGACCTTAAATTTATTTGGTTTGGGAATGAATTTCACAGGGTAGGCTGTTGGGTTTTCCCTGCCTAAATAATATTAATAATCACAGGAATAAGGTTGGCCTATGCAACATATTTTGCAGGGTTTGGAGAAATTTTTACAGTTGTTGAGGCTATGTCAAACTGACAACCCCTCAATAGGATAACTCATCTAGTCTTCTCCTCATGCAAAATTACCTTCAGTCAGTTTTCTTTTCCTGAGAGGTAGTACTAAAATATCAGAAAAACTACTCTGACAGTTTCCCAATCATCCTTGAATCTGTAAGAGCTCACAATCCCCAAATGCACTCAGATTAAGGACATGTTGATAAGTGCATTCGAATTCCTAGCAGTCATGTTTCTGTACTAAATAAGCATAGTACTTTTTTGGGCTTTTTTCCACATGAAGGAAGAGACTATTAAGTTAAGAAATTTGATGTTATCTCCCTTGTCCTTTTATATATATATTTTTTTTTTACTTTCTTGAATTCATGAACTGAATTTTATATATTTTAAACTTTGATCCAGGTTGTAAGTTTAAAATTATATCGTTCTAACATTTCCTATGATCTTTTGAACTAGGAAAACAATGGTGAAACTGCTCTGTGTCCTTTAAAATAACTAATCTCAAAGTATTCACATTTTCTTAATAGTATCTTCTTCACAGAATAAAAAAATACATTAAAGTGAGTTTGCTGTAACTGATTGTTGCTTTACTTTGAATTTTTCCTCCTTCTGCAGGGTGTACTCCATAGTTCCTCTATGATTGCTTCTTTATCTATCTATATGAAAGAAAATAATGGAAAAACAGAAGGCACAAAGAAGTTTTAGCTCTAAGATGCCAAAGTTGCTGTTACAAAAATGTACATTTCATAGAGGCATAAAGATACAGAGCACAAAAGAATCACAGTGATTTATGATATGCTACCACTGGGTACAATTCACAGTGGTGGGGTACTGATTTTTAGTTTAATTCTTGAGTAAAAGTAAGTAAAAGAGAGCTTGTACCCATTTATTAGAAGAAAGAACATAATGTCATTTAATTTACACACGCTTCTAGTAAATAAAAGTAACTATCCTGAGAAGTTATTTTCTATAACTGAGTGAGTTCTGATTCCTGAGTTGCTTTCCCATGGCCACCACCACGGCGCTGTGCTGAATTCCATTCATCACAAAATCATTCTCCCCTTCTCTTCATCAAAAGCCAATTTTGAGCTTTTCTAGGTAATGCAGGTGTTACATTGTGTATTGTGATCACCCTTAGGGAGGGCAGCGTTTGCCAACAGCTGTTGCAAGACAGTAGCCTAAATATTTTTCTATACTTGAAAGAGGAAATTGGGTATTTCCAGTAAAGTAGGGGTAATGCAGACTTTTTAGTGTGACTGCTAAATTGATAGCAGGATTCCAAATAGGGGCTTTATATCCAGTTTTGTTTAATAGCTTAATCAAAGACATGGACAGTGGGACTGAGCCCACCCTCAGCAAGTTTGCTGCTGGCACCAAGCTGTGTCATGCTGGAAGGAAAGGACCTGCACAAGCTTGGGAAGTGTGTCCCTGTGAACCTCACGAGGTTCAACAAGGACAGGAGTAACATCCTGTGCCTGGGCTGGCGCAACATCTGAGGAGGGAAGGGACTGAGAGCAGCCCTGATGAGAAGGACTTGGGGGTACAAGGGGGTAGAAGGCTGGACATGAGTTGGCAATGTGCACTTGCAGTCCAAAAAGCAAATTGAGCCCTGGGCTGCATCAAAGGAGGCTTGGCCAGCAGACTGGAGAGGTGATTCTTCCTTCCCAGTCCACTCTCATGGGATGCCAGCTGGAGCACTGCATCCAGCTCTGGGGTCCTCAACACAGGAAAAACATGGACCTGCAGGAGTGAGTCCAGAACAGGCCCATAAAAATGATCAGAGAGCTGGAGCACCTCTGCTGTGAAGACAGACTGAGCGAGCTGGGGTTGTTCAGCCTGGGGAAGAGAAGATTCCAGGTAGAACTTTTGGTACTTGAAAAGGGGTTTTAAGAAAGATGGGGACATCCTTATTATTGGGGCCTGTTGTGATAGGACAGGAGGCAGCAGTTCTAAATAAAAGAGGGTAGACTCAGACTAGATATGAGGAAGACATTTTTTACAATGACCATTGTGAGACACCTGCACAGATTGCCCAGAGATGGGCCCCATCCCTAGAAATATTCAAGGTGAAGCTAGACAGGACTCTGAAAACCTGATCTAGTTGCAGATGTCCCTGATCATTGCAGGGAGGCTGGACTAGATGACTTTTAATGTTCCATTCCAACCCAAACTTTACTGCGATTCTAGCTGCATAATTAAACCCTCAGCTGACATTAGTCAGCACAACTACATTCCCTCTGGAACAGACTTTTGGTGAGAATTTGATTATTATAAGATTCTTTTTAATTTCATTTAATTAGATGTCTCTTTTCATCTTTCAACTTCTTTTTCTTCCCACTTACCTATGCTTCCCCTATATGAAAAAAAAAAACCAAAGAAGACAAAACAAAAAAAACCCCAAAAACAACAACAACAACAAAAAGCCAAAAAAACCCCAACCAACCCAACTCTCATATTTTCTAGCCATATTTCCAGTGTTCAGCTGGTTTTAAAGTTAAGCAAAACATGCTCAGCCAGTTGCCAGACACTACTCCCCTCCTCCCTGCCAAAGTAATGACTTTCTTTTTCAGCAACTCATTCCTGATTACAAAACCAGATGGATTGCTCTCTACTACATAAGTGCACGTATTCTTGATCAGAAAGTAGCAATCATTGAATATATCATGTGCACTGACACCAGGGAGGGAATTGTTCTTCATTCTGCCCAGTGAAGCATGTTGAAACCACCTGTTTCCTATCCTGGCAATGTTTGTGGCTACTGCCAATGAAGTCAGTGCTGAAACAGCACCATGAAGCCAAGTTATCCTGCTTGGACACCTGTTGAGAAAGAAAGCTGCCTAGGCAATTCCAAAGCTCAGCTGGTCCCAGGGATGCCACACTTCTCTCCGCTTATGGGGAAATTCTCTTATAAGTGAAAAAGTCTGCTGTTTGAAGTAAAGGAAAGCAGAATGGGAAATATTCTAGTTTATAAAAGCTTCCGGTTATGGAAAAAAAGTATCCTTTGCTAGGCAAGTTTCACAGAAAACACAGGAAATGAATCTGAGAACTGGTGTATTTGAAAGAAATAATGTAAACTCCATTCCTTCTGGGTGGAAGGAACCTGAGCTACAGTCACAAAAGGGCTTCAGATATCTTTCTTAATGCAGGCTTTTGCATCTTGTGTTTTATTACATGTTAACCAACATGTTCATTATCTAGCTCAAAAGCACACATTAATTTAATCACAAGTTCTACTCTCTACACTGCCTGAATGAGAAATGCATTGTGTTTAGAGTGTATAAGAAAAACTCACACTGAACAACTATTATTAAGGTGACATGAGGTCATTACCACTGCCACTTAACGTATTTCCCTCACGAATGGATGAAAAACAAAGATTGGTGATATTTGGCCTTGCAGAGTTTTAGTAGTGCCAGCATTGACATTGAAACTAGGAGATAAAACTAACTGAATTTGTGGTCTGTTGATTTAAGTGAAAAACAAAAGAAAAAAATCAGTGTATTTAAAACTGCAAGTCAATTTTTTTTTTTTTTGGGAAAATTTGAACTCATTTGCAGTGGAATTAAATCCATATAATAAAACAAATTAATTTATTTGTCCCTTGCTTTTATTAAAATTTAACCTATATGTAGTCAAATATATTTCATTAGTTCAAAGCCAATGTACTACTAAATTTGTAACTTTCTGTTGAATCAATTAAATTATTTTTATTAAAATAATCTCAAACTTAGTTAATCTCATGACTTCATTTTTTTTCATGAAATCATGTACAAGTGGAACAAATCAGTTAAGTACTTTCTCTGGCTAGAGAACATACTCTGCTTTAAAAAGTGATCTCTGGGCTTTCACACATAAAGTGGTTTATTTTTATATTGAAAATAGTTACTTTTGATCTGAGACTGAACAATGATAATTTGGGATCCCACGCTTCAAATACTACAGGCAGGTGCTAATGTTGCTTGGGGACCACTATACAAAGACATAAATCAGTTGTTTAGAAATATGATTTGCACAACTGGGTATACTTTGAATTTTCTCATGAATTACCAAAATGTTTTGATAGTGTTTCTGGTATTGTAAGACAATGGCTGTCACAAGCAACTGTTAGAAACTCAAAGCAAAGATAAAGTATCAGGAAACATTTTCTTTGTGTCTGAATTCAAATAACTAGTAAGTCTTCTAGCCTAGAAGCAATATGCATGTCTTGCCAAAGACAATACTGTGTCAGAATTAATCATAGCATGATTGTGATTATTTTAATATTTTGATAATTTCTCACCATTTGTTTCTTTCTTGACTATTTCTCAAATATTCCCTGGAGACCTCACAGCATAAACAGGCCAAAATAGAAGTATCTTCCACTCATTTTATAAATTGCACTGTGATGTGAAACTGAATCTCATATGTGTTATTCAGTATGAGGCAATAAATAAGGTTTAACTAATGCTGAACCCATGCCTTAGTTGCAGGTTCAAATGACACAAATCTTAAAGAAATGTGCCAAATGAAATTTCCGTGGCATGTGACTTTCATTTAGCTATGCTGATTGCATTGATAGAGTAAAGCAAACAAAGGCAACAAAGGGAAAAAAAAAAACAACTTAAAACCTACCCCTCCTTAATGGGAAAACACAGGCAGTAAGAAGTGAAGTAGTAATAGAGGGAATTTCACCACACTTCATGAGGAGCTCAACTATTAGAAGTATCTTATCACTTCATACGAAGAGTTTATGAGAAAAGTTCATATAAAGCCTTCAAAAAGGCCTGTGGATATGGCACTTGGCAATATGGTTTAGTGGTGAACACGCTGGTGCTGGGTAAACAGCTAGACTCAATTATCTTAGAGGTTCTTGCCAACCGAAATGATTCTATGATTCTGAATACATTTAGTCTGTATATTAGGGATTAGTTCCCAGCCATGAAATCTATTGTGGAATAATCTTAGAGGAAATGTGATAGAAAAACTACTGCTTAAAATATTTTTTAGATGAGACTGGACAGATATGGAGGAAAATATATTGTGAAAAGTAGTTTCCTTTACAGGGAGATATACTAGCTGTTCATCAAGGTCCGTCTCCCATCTCTGCCTTCTCTGGTCATAAGTATAGCTTTCCAACCCTTTTGCTCCCTCTTTCTCCTTTTTCTCTGATAGACATTTGAAGAATATAAATACGTAGATGCTTAATGGATACAAGAAATAAATCCCACAGTCAGCCAGAGGAAAATGCTCCTATTTTACTACTATGCTGTGTATCCAGCTGAGACACAGAAAGACAAAAATATATTAGTTTGCAAAGTTGCAAGGGACAATAATCATAAGGAAGTTTCCATAAAAAAAACCCACAACTAACAAAGCAACAACTACAACAACAAAAACCTCAAAGAAACAAACAAAAAAAAACCCATAAAAAACCCCAAATCCAAAATCTTTTCAGAAGTTTTTCAAAATCAAGAATGTAAAGGAGAAAAGGAAACATCATGGGAAATACAGGAGTGTTTGGTGGCCAAAATCCCTCCACCATTCCCTAAACCATTATCTCTCATACAACGCCAATTATCAGCAAGGATGGAAGTGTGGTGGATGAGTTTGCTACCAGGAATAAAACAAGAAATGAACTGGAATAACTGGGATTTGCAACCTCCAAGATTATGGACATTTCTGGTTTGTTCTTTTGTCACTCATAAGGCAGAGTTGTGAAGATCTAGGCTCAGCATGTCTATTGAGCAGGTCATTGTTATCAGTTGTCGGCAGTCAATGGCCTTTGACGCTCGAGTTCTCAGAAATGTTGAGTCTGGTATTGACTGGCCATTTCTGGTGATGAGTTGGCACCTTAACCTTTAGTGTCAGCCAGGCCAATAGCCAAAATGAGTCTAGTTCCACCAAGACTTTTATTAAAATGGAATCACCAGGTTATTTTTTTTTTTCCAAACTGTGAAATGCTGTCAGTGCATAGGAAACTGAAGACTTTGTTATAATGGTTGGAGAATCCCAAAAGACAAGGGTTTAATGTTTATGGCTCAAACACCAATCCTTGCTTGGCTGGACTGCTGGTAATAACAGACAAGAATTGTTGGTAATCACTAAGGATTGTTGGTAATAACACGCTGTGGGAAAGAAGAAGATACGACTGGAGAAGGGGCCATGCAGGGGTAGGGCAGCACTTTTCCAGGATAAACATGGTGGTTGTAGCTCATGAAGATAAGCACAACGCCATTCAGCACAAGCAAAGGAAGTGGGCATGGAATGTAGGGGGGGAAACACGACCACCCAAGGTCCCCGATGCCACCAACCATTTCCAGAAAGTCTGAAAGAACAGACTGTGCATATCTAATTTGTATAGAAAGTGAGAAACCTATCTTCAGGGTGGGGAAAACCTATCCACAAAAAGGAAACTCCATCTAGTCTGAGCGTGTGCCTCAGGATCCTGGACATTCCATCAGCTGCTGGAACCAGGCCTTCGGACTTG
>WEKY01024866.1:93609-156636 GCA_013390045.1 Picathartes gymnocephalus | reverse complement strand
AATATATAATTATATAATACTATACATATTGTTATATGTTGTTATCCTGCTGAAGCAAGATCATGGCTGTTTTCCAGAAATGGGAAAGGTGCTCACTCTCTGTATGTGACCCTTACTGCCTCAACTTTGCATTCTTTTGTTCCTTCTCAGTTCCTCCCACTCTAAAATTTGGGTTCAAAACTGCTGTTAGATTAGACAGCTTATTGGCTTCAAATATCAGCAGTTGGAATAATAAAACGTAGACTCCTCCAAAATATTATGCTAAAAATCATGCCTGGAGGGAAGGCCTCTGCAGCTCTAAATATAACAGCATTCTTCTCCTGTTCAAAAATTTTGTTTGAGTTCAGCTGGAGAGAAGCTGTCCCGGACTTCAAAGTGTTTAGTCCATCATAGCATTGGCAATTATTTCTTTCTGGTAACTCCATGTGAGACTGTGCAGGAGTAAGAACACAGGTAAAGCCTTATCCTCCTATGAAAATCCACTAGATTTTCTGTCAGAGATTCAGTGTCAGAGCTGCCTCCCGCTTCATTCTTCTGGTGCTGCCATGCTTGATGATAATGCCTGGATCCTGGATTTAAAGGCATTCTGTCTCAGAATCATTATGGTAGGCAAGTTATTATTGAGCCCATTTTTCCATCTGACATTTCAGTATTTCATATGCAAGTGGAGCATGTCAGTCATAAAAAAGATTGTATTTGAAAAAAATCAATATTTTGCAACCATTCTAAATGTTGACATTCTGCTGCAGTTATTTAACTCTGCTTTTTCAGCTTCTGTGTTTTACACCAAGGAGACAGGTCAGGATGGAGTTTCTGAAGAGAGAATTTGGGATGATCATTCATCTCTTTTACATATATGTACCACTTCAGTGATGTCTGTATATGAGCAACTTGCAGTACATATTTCTGGGATGCCTCTAGAAATAAGTTAAGTACTAATATTCCACATCAAGCTATCTGGTACTAATGCACAGAACATTTTTCATCACTGCAGAATTAGGTGAGCAGCAAAGTTGTATCTGAGTTCGTAAACTCACTGAAGATGGCAGCCCTAATGGAGAGCTGAGCTACAACTCAACACAGCTCCCTGGATTTCCCTCACAACAGCAGCAACCTTACCTAGTTCACAGACATCTCATGCAAACTAAGATAACTTGAGAGGATCTAGAACTACAAATAAAGTACATATAGCAAGTGAATGTCTGATTAGCATTTAAGAGACTCTTTGTGAGACAGCAGAAATCTAATGCTGTTATAGCAGGAGGCTGGGTAAGGCATGAGAGAGCAGTGGCAGAAAATGTGTAACTATATTTCAAAAAGAATGTAGAAGAAAGATAGCCGTTAAACCTAAACAGAATTATTTTTTTACTAAATATAGAAGAAAAAGAAATGTTTATTGTCCTTGTTTGCCCTTTTCCTGACGACTTCTTGCTATTACATTGTGCTAGTCATTCTGCACACTTCAGATGTGATCTCTCAACTGGAGCCGCAAATTCGTTCATGATGGGCTCAACTAAAAACACCCAAAAGTTTTAGTTTTCATTGCAACTTTGATTTTAGTCACAGCTAAATTCAAATTCTTTTTCAGCTAGCAATGGTAGCTGAGGATTCTGTAGAGGTTTTCATTGCAAAAATTTCTTCAGAGTCTACTAATCAGTGCCGGAGCAGTACCACAAGCCACAAGCCTTTTATAAGTTTAGAGTTCCAAATGTTCTCTTGACAGAAAATGCACTTTATTTTCAGTAATTTCTGCAAGTATTTTTAAGTATTTAGTGCCAATGGACAATTAGCCACATGAATGCTTTTCAATTTCTGTCCTTAACGTATTCCAGTCATCTTTTATACAAATAATGACATATTTTTCTTACTTTGAACTGATTTCTAATGAATTTCCATGCACAGTGCATCTATCACCCTTTTTACTATTAATACTCATTATCCAGTTAGAGCAATTATGTAAAATGGATCATGGCTTTACACATAAACTAATACTGACCTTCAGAACTACTTCTGTAGTGAAAAAGAAAGGGAAAGCCTTACTAGATTGGACAGATCAGAACTGAGATCACAAAAGATTATTTTTTAGATAAAATATAGTAATTATTTTAATAAAGATAATACATTTTAAAAGATAGGCATACCTACTCCTTATCCTTCCTGGCAATTCAGGCAAAGTTTCAAATTCGGAAACAGTTGATGAATAGCAGTACGGAGGTTACTGAGAGAATTCAAAGATGCATCCGGAGGCACAACTGAGTGACTGAAGGCTGTTCTGAGTGTTTTGTTGGCCATACACCATGTGTGTGATGTTACATTTTGGAAGAAAGCCCCAGGATTTTTTTTTAACTTCCCCACATGTCAGCTGTAGTAATTTTGAAGACATGTGAAATATTTCATTCTCATTGTGAAATAATCCAAACCATATATCGTGACACTTGTCATCCTGTGACCACTAATTAAAGTTCTCAAATTGTCCTTGGCAATTAAAAGTTCCTTTGAGTGAATGTCTGTAAATATAATAACTTCATTAACAGCTCTGAATTGCCTTCTCAGTGCCAGTGCAGACAGGGAGAAACTTAGAACTAGGTTTTTTTGTGATGGGAGCTCCTTTTCTTGTTAGACATGAGGGGAAACCATGCCAAGGAGCTGGGGGTAAAGTAGTAGAGATAGATGAGGCTGGCTGCTGAAACATGAACCTTGCTAAGCCCCATTTCCTCTGTTTTTGAAAAGTGCTTATTTTGCACCACACTATAAGTGTCCAGGGCATGAATCTCTGTGAGTATTACTTCTCAGTAATGCATTATGAGTGCTGTATTTTCTCAGGCTTGCACCCAAATCAGCTTTTTTGGTTTTTTTTGATTATTTGCTAGGACCCTGCAGACTGAGACTGGTTGTTTATAAATTATTTTTATCTTTTTCATTCTGATTGTCCTCTGATTACAGGAATAATAAAAAGAAAAGATAATATCTATTGCATCTCAGACTTTAAATGCAAATCTCTCTTCAGTATAACCATGTAGGCAATATAGGTTTTCAATTTAAAAAAAAAAAAAGCGGAGAAATTATCAAGGGACGGGAATGCTAGTTACTTACAGGAAAATATTCTTCCCATTGGCTACTTAACCAATACATGCACCATCTGTCTCAATTCTAATTCAATTGTGTCCATTCTTGTTTGATAAGTAAGTTAAAATGAAAAGGCAGGGGAGGCTGGATGGTGATACCTTACTTTGAACTTCCCTATCATGAAAAATATTTTTATTCATTAATAGATAGTAAGTTAGTTATGCAAACAGTGCTAAAATTGATAAATGAAAAATGTTCCAGTTAATACCATCACCATGGAGAAAACTAACTGGCTCAAGATTTAATGCTGATGGGTTTTTTTTAATATCTTGTAAAATTTTAATTTTGGCAAAGACTTGAAACACAACATGTAATTTTTAAATTACACATTGTGTAAGGAATCCTAAAAAATTACAGGGGAAAAATCTTGAAACAACCCATCTCACACTGACTAATAAAGGTAAGTGCAATATGACAGGAGATCTTCGTCACAGATTTTCCAAAGCCTCCTCTTTGCTTACACTACTGCATTTCCATGTTTAAGTTATTTTTTCCATAATGAAGAACATTTGAGCAATAACAAGAAGTTTGGAATTTGTCCTTGCTTGGACATGAATCTCCAGGAACTGCCAAGTTCCACATTTAGTCACAGACTGAACAAAAAATTGCAGCTGCATCTAAAATTTATATGGTAAATAACATAGTCTTACAAACCTTGTCACATCAAAATGGGATCAAAATACTGGCTTTGCAAATCCAACTCCTCTTTTTAAATCTAGTTTCTTATTTTCTGTAGTTTTTCACTGCTATATTTGGAACACTTTTCAGTAATGGAGAGAAAAGTCTATGCATTTCTAGTAGAAAAAGTGAAATTAATAGGCACTGCAGTAGCTCCTGCATTTAAATATCTTAGAACAAGTCTAGAGAAGAAGCTGTAACTTTATACAGAAAGGGAATTTAATTTATTATTTCTTTACATCTTCATTCCTCATTTCAAACTATAGAAAGTGGTAACATTTCACAGTTTGTACAGATGTAATGGACCATGAATTGAAGGAATGTAAAGGGTTAGTTTAAAACCATCTATAAGAGTCAATAGTTAAGGTTTTTTCTACAGTAAAAAAAACCATATCTGTCTATTGGCACCTTCAGCTCAGGATACTCTCAGCATGTTGGTTTATTTTAAGCTTGCATATCTTCAGTTACACTGTCTAGGCAGACTTTCCTGCAGAACATAAACATTCTCTAGAGCTGTATAAAAATTTACAAATGCTAACGGAGCCTCTCTGATCAGAATGATTAAACAAACATGTTGATGAACTTAGAGGCGAGACTCTGCTTGATCATCACACACATTACAAGGTAGACCAATGTCAAAACTCCCAAAGGTCTCCAGATTTCTGGCTCTTGTCCAGTTCATTCATTAAAAATCTTCCTCTTAAGACAGCTGGAGCTTTTAATGATTGGGACAAATTATCTTTTTTGATCAGTATATTTCTTTATTGAAATGGTTTGCAAATCAGATTATTTGTCTGCTATAACTGTTCCTCTGTTCTGGAACAGCAGAAAACATTTTTGATATGGCCTTTTGATATAAAACTCTTTGTTCAGCTTAGTTGAATTTCTTCACATATACTATAGTGATTGCTAAGGAGAGCTTAAACTCTGGTGCAGTTATTTACAATTCCCAAAGAATGATCCTGGTACCATCACCGTGTGGTAATAATCAAGCCCTACTAACTACAGTTTACAGAGCTTGAAAGAGCAAAATATGAAGGAGCCAATATAGGTTGAAAACCCAGCAATGTACTGATGGAAGAATGGAGTGGAAAGATGATTCAATGGCTAAAGGCTGCTTAGGAATTTGGGAGACCAGAACCAAGATCCTAACTTCTCCACTGAAACCCTGCCCAAAAAAAAGCAACTTTCTCCTATCTGCAGCAAGCACCAGTGGCTTGTGTAACAGCTTTTAAACTGTTAATTTTTCAAGTGAAGCCAATAATCCACTTCAAAAATGAGAAAGTGAAGAAATGAGAATTATTCCTGCCTGTAGGTGCTGAAGGCCAGAAATATCAGCTGGCTATGGATATCCATTCCTCTGGCAATGGTCCCCACCTCTGTCAGGCTGAATGGGGAATCAGCTCTTTGCATGGCCAGAGTCTTGATAACAGTTGTGGCAGCCTCAGTAAAAGAGAAGATGGCAGAAGAGGTAAGAGTGGGGCAGGATAAAGAGGAGTAAAAAGATTATATGATTACTGTTTGGCATCTTCAGCTCTGAAAGTCTCAGGACAGAGTCTGACCTCATTTTACAAAAAATCCTTCTCATATTTTGTCATGTTTCTCTGAGAACAAAACCGAGCCAAGTGTGACTGGAAACTGTCAGTAGGTCAGATGTAGCTTGGATGTTACACTTTATTTCTTGGGGTTTTTTTGTTGCCTGTGTAAATGGTGCATGTGAATACCACAAATGTGTAATCACACTGAAGAGTCAGTAAAATGTGAATTAAACAATCTGTGAGCTGACACTGTCTGTTCTGTGATGTGCAGGAGCTGCTGCAGGGGATTTCCATTGTTGCTGGTGTCTGCATGGGACCTTGAGCTATCAGCAGGCAGAGAAAAGCTACCGAAAATATTTCAGTACCCTTAGCTGTCTTAATTCAGACTTTAACTTCCAAAGGGACCGAGGGCGGTCAGCACCACTCAGAAATGGGCCCTGAAAAGAAAGATCTCAAAGTAGCTAAAATTCTGTTGTTTGAGTTCACTTTCCTGTGGTTAACGGGAAGTGAAGTAAGTATCTGGAAGAGCTGAACTTCTGACAAAACATTCCTTAGTAACAGGATACAGGCTAGAGAAGAAAATGCCAGGAAATCTCATTTCTCAAAGTACTTTATTTTCTTTTGTACATGCTTACTGCATAGCAAAAAAAAAGTGCCTATATATTTACATTATTTAAATTAATGTGGTATTAATATAATAACATTTTTATATTTTACTTCTCAGTACCAAATACTCAGAAATATCTTCCATTGCCTCAATAACCTCTGTATGGAACTTCTTTTGTGTAATGGTTGCATGAACAGCATGCTCACGGATGAGACAGTGTGATAACACTGGATATAACAAAAAGCCTTGCAGTGTTTCATCATAATTGTGCCCATTGCTTCAGACAATAAATGAGCAATAGAAGTATTTACGTCATAGGATTATACTGGATTATCAAAGAAAAGCTATGGAAATTTCCCATAAATCATATACAGTGATCTAAATCCCACAGTCTTTAAATTATATCTGCACACTTCTATTTCGTGGTTTAGTTATTTGAAGGTTTAATACAAATTTCCAATCTTAAATGAACTTTATTGCTCCATTCAAGCTCTGATGCATACAGACCATGTTGTTGCAGAGTGATTTAATCTATATCACCAAACTCCATCTCCCCTGGTGGCTTTAAAAGCTGTAACCTTAAGTGCTTTGAAAAGAACAAAGACTGTTAGTTTCAGCATATATTAAATCATCTTCCACTCAGTTTTCATCAAGGTCCCTAGAGGTTAAAGTGCATAGAGACAATTCAGTACACTATGAGATTTTTTATGCATATAATCAACTTAGATCAAAAATACAGTCCAACTGGGGAAAAGCTATCTTGTATTAAAAACACACAGATTACCTCTACAAGTAAAATGTAGGTATTTCGAGAATCTGAAAAGGCCATTCTTGAATATTCTGAGTTTTAAGGCCACTGTTATCTTCAGTTAGATTTCTGATGTAGTTAGGCGATGCTCTCCTTCATAATCTCAGTTTCTTCTGCTTGTGAGTTTATACCAGTTGTGTTGAGATTTTATATAAATAACATTAATTATACTTTGTGAATACTAAAAGTCCAAGTCTCTGAGCTGAAGTGTAAGCATGAATATAAATATCATTCACACACTCAAAAGGAGTAAGTGAATGCTTTCAGTCCAAGATAGAAGGGGTAAAGAATCTTCTACAAACAAAACTGAGCTAACTTCATCCAGCTGGGTGCAGCTTTCCTTCCACTACTGCCTTACCTTTTTTCAGCTACTTTCCATACACACTTTCTCATGTAAATCTGTAACTAACCAGAGGAGTTGCAAAAAGGCACTTCTTGTCAAAGAAAAAATCAGAGAGTTTGGGATGACTGAAGAGAGAAATTAAAATCTCAAAAATGGACATATCTGAAAATGCATCCTGCAGGATTCTTCTAACAGAACTTACTCAAACACAAGCCCCTCCCAGATCAAAAATCTTGTCTAACACACTATTATGGGTACCATATGTAGCTGCACAATCCTGACAATAGCTTCTGTACTGGGACTCTTCAGAGAATTGCATGTACACCTTAGAAATGCAAACATTCCAAAGGATACATGCGCCAAATATCATTCAGCCATAGAAATGTAAGCAAGCTGCAAAATGGGATTCAGTCATGGAAAACATCCAGGAACATTAGAAGCAGGTGTCTTTATGGAATTTACATTGTTTTTTCTCACATAATGAAGACTACCACATATTTACTCTGTGGACCTGTAACAGATGGATACGAGTAGAAACTGATATGCTAGAAGGCTTTTCTCCTGTCAGAATTCCCTAGAATTATGCTATTGGGGTAATGACAAAACAGACTTTTTCCTTGGGTATTCACTTGAAATGGAAGTTCTTAGAGTGTCCAGGGAGTTTTCCGTCTGCTCAGACTGTAATTTTCTGCATCTCTTTGTGAACAAGCCCTTGTAGAATTCCACAGCCTTCTTCTGGAAGTTTTTCCCAACAATCACATACAAGACTGGGTTCAGGCAGCTGTTGCTAAAGGAACAGTACGTGGCTATCTGGGTCAGTATGTCATTGATGTCTTCCAGGCATTTGACAGTGGGTGAGAAGTAACGGATTGTGTCGATGAAGGTGCTGATCTGGAACGGAAGCCAGCAAATGATGAACAGCAGGAGCACAGCAAGGACCAGCATGGTGGCTCTCCTCTCTGTCTGGACTACCTTCATTTTTCGTAGCTCACTGCTTCGTAAGGCTTTGATGATTTGCCCAGTGCAATAGGTAATTACACAGAATGGGATCACAAACCCCACAATATTCAGCAAGCAGTTGTTTGTGGGCTCCCAGTAGCTGGCTGGGTAAAGAAGAACACAGGCTGTGATGTTATACTCTTCAAAATAACGCAAATTTCGGAACACCATTGTAGGTGAACACATGAGCAATGCACATGTCCAGATTACAAAACAATTCCATTTGGCACAGACGGTTCGTCTCATCCGTCCAAGAGACATGGTTTTCACCAAGGCCAGGTAGCGGTCAATGCTCACTAGTGTCAGGAAATAAATGCTAGAATATAAGTTCATGTAACTCATAATGTTGATGGCTTTACAGAAAAACAGGCCAAAAGGCCAATGAAAATTATTAGAAATATTAATGGCCCAGAAAGGTAAAGTACAGACCAACATTAGGTCAGCAAATGCCATGTTTGCGAGGTAAATTTCAGCCACTGTGCAGCTACTCTTGTGGAAACACAGGATGGTGAGAACAAAGGAATTTTCTATTGATCCCACAATAAATATAAACCAGAGAAATCCAGGCTGAAAATCCTGCAGCCATTTCCATACATCTGCACTGACACATTTATTTTGATCTATCTGAAGCACTCCTGAATTATTGTGGAAATTTGCTGGACTGACTGTGAGCTCCTGGGTGCTCATGTTGTACAGGTGCGTAACATTTTCAGTTGTGATGGAAACCATTTCTGTGAAGAGAAAAAATAGGTGACATGAGATTGCTACATCTAGGTCGTTGCTGCAAAAGACACAATAAGAAAATCTGTTTCTTGCTTTTCCTAATGTCCTAGAAGTGTAGCTTTTGGACAGGCTTATGGTTCCCTGGGTTGCTTCTCACAGACACTAGGTGTGCCTGTAGAATGTTTCACAGACTGCATTGCTGTGGACTGCCTGGACCAATTTTAGGCAAAAAAAACAGGCGATATAGCAACAAGAGACATTGCTATGAATGGGTTAACTGAAGAGAACATTTACCAGCCTTTCTTCACTAGAACTGAGCTGCAGCATGTCTTCGTTAATTATTTGAGGATGTTCGTCATTAGTTTCTCTTCTTATCTTTGTGTTTCATTAGCCATGGTCTCCTAAAGGACAGGTGTATGTTGTGTCCCAGGTTGCTCATGGTAAAGCTGCCAGTTCTGTGTCACATCCTGCAACATTTTACACCCTCCCCCGTAGAGCAAGAATTGAGCTTCCTCACCAAAGAACATTATATACTTTCCCAAGTGTTATGACTGTACAGTAAACAGACATTTAGTTTGCAGCTCTAGTTTGCATTAAGAATGCTGTGGCATCAGTGTTTGCCAGCAGCGCGCCTTTCTGAGCTTCTCACTGAAATTGTCTGTATATTTCTGTCTCTCTGTTACAGTCTCTTTCTGCAGCCAAGTCACAGAAGAGATAAATGGTACAACCTGCATGAGGGAGCTCAGTTTTAAGAGCCTGACAATTTGGTAGAGACTGTGGCCACCTCAGAAGCCAGGACCTGTCTGCAGCCAGCCAGCTTGGATGCAAGAGCACAGTCTGAAAACCAGAAACATTCTACAGACAGAACAGCCTGGGATTGTACAGGGAGCTATTTATGGGCAGAAATATCAGATGTGCACTTGAATGTTACTAAAACCAAACAGATGTTGAGTGTGCAGCATCACTCACTACTGTTAAAATGTTAAGTGTGTTTTCTTGTGCTCTTGGATAATGAATGCTAAGATATTATTCAAATGCAAGATTGGCTTCCCAGATCTGTACATATAATTCTCTGGACTGAGTGACAGAAATACTGTTTGTCTTCTTCCAGGTCTTTATAATAACCACTGTTTATATAATAATTTGATTGGAAGGTTTTGAAATGTATTTTTAATCAATCCTATTCAATTGGTAATTTGGCAGTGAAAAGGGAAACTTATAATTCCTGAAAGGATGGGGTTTCTCACTTGTTTTCTTGTTGCTGGAATTGCTGGCTGGTAAAGTGTCAGTGCTTAATATGCATACAGAAATTTGGCTATTGGTTGCAGAATTGATGAAAAATGGTGGTCATATTTTGTGTACTTTTTGTTAATAAAACACTGTAGCACTTAAATATCTCAAAGCCCAACTTGTGTGGCTGTGAGAGATGCCACTAATGAACTGCAAACAGCAGTTTCAAGCCTCCCTTTCCTTCTGTGCTGGCACTTTTCACTGTAAAAACACATAGGACGTGAATTACTAATGGATGGCCAACAAGAGGTCATCTGAGAATAGAGAAGTTCTGTTGCTTGATGCAATTATCAGAAACTGTTTCTTCTGCTGGTAGTAGGCAGAAGAACCAGCAGAAAAATAATAAATTGTAAGTGCATTATTTTACACTTTGAGGTTGTATGTATGGACATATTTAATAAAATGAGCATTGGTAATTCAGAGAGTGGTCATAAAGGCCATGCTGCCTTTTTCTGTGATTTTCCCTCATTACATTAATTTACAGAATTTAATTTACAGCAAATAGCAGCTCCAAAACTGCATATTGATTTATCTGTAATTTCTCTGCAATTAATCTCTTTCGGATTTCGGTTTTAGAAGGAGAAGACCTAGAATACTTTAGAATAAGTTAGTTATATTATATAACTGTGGTCTAGGAACAATGTACAGGGATTAGTTAGGATGTCAGCAAGTCCATGACACAGGGCCTCTGGCAACCTGCCCTCTTGGTCCTTAGCTCAAGTCCTTCCATAATGCATTGCTAGAAATGGGGGAGTGAACAAGGTAAAATGTGCTAATTATCAATTTACAAACCCTAATGTTTAGAGTTAAAATGATGTGCCTGATGTTATTCTGTATAGCACAGGAGACTCATTTAAAGCATGTGATTGCTGAATAAATTATGATTGACAAAGCCACAGCTTAGAGAAGGTAGTGATTTGCTGTTTTCTTGTCATATTTTGGTGAAAATAAACGTGATCCTTTCACACATTCTCTACAAATGCTTTCTGTGCAATGTAAGACAAGACTAATATCTCAATAGGGACTTTCAATAAGATTTTATGTGGCAGTTTTGACTGAAATACTGCCCAGCTGAAGTAATCTATCATTACTGATTCTGAGGGACCTCTGTGAGGGCTGAATTTGAACCTGATGGAGTTCACCTCGTGTTGTGAGTTACCTCCTCCTTGACAGTCTATAAAACCCACTGTCAGACATTCTCTTGTGTTGTTCTGGAGAATTTTTTTAATAGCTTTGGGAACAAATGGCTAGGTTTTGATGGGGTGGGGGTGCTTCAGGGTGCCCTGTATGGGAGGCAATCGTGGCCTGGCCAATGCTGGTGGCAGCCAGCCCTGTGCCTCTTGCAGGCTCTGCCCTCAGCAAGGCAGGGAGGCGTTGGGGTTGGCTCATGGGGGATACTTTGGGCGTTGGCCAGATCCTGCCAATGCTGCAGATGAGGAACCCGTGCAGAGGGACTGGGAAGAAGGGCTTAATCAACTGTTGGGTTGTCATTACAGGCAGGTGGAGAAGGGCTCCAGAAAGGTGGTGGTCACCAGTGCCACAGCCTGAAACTCTGAGGGCTGGGCAGTCACCAGGGCACCTCCTGCCAAACTGATGGGATGTCCTGCTGTTCAAGGACTGACCCACACGTACTGCATTGGAGGGAGCATGCCAGAAGACAGGAATGAATTAATCAGCAAGCCGAGGATAACACCTGGAGTCCAGCAGAGTGGTTAATCTTAGAATGCAGAGGGAAATCCTCCGTGCTACAGCAATACATGCTGGGTCCTACGGAAGTTCTTCCAAGAAAAGAAGGGGAATGTGATGAATTGGAACAAAAAGTCCTCTAAAGACCAAGACATATGAGAATGGAAGGACAGGGGAAAAAAGGTCAGAGCTCAGTTAATGCTGCTACTGAGTTAATGCAAATTCCAGCACAGTTTTACTCCCCAAATGGGATATGTTGCTCCAGGTGAATGTTTTCCACCATCTCTTTTGCGTCTGGATAAAGCCCTACAGCTGCTGAACTCATGACTCTATTAGTATTGCTGCTGGTGTTAATTTTTCCTTGCACTATGCTAAACATTTTCATACAGTGAATAACTAAATGTCTCATGATGGTCTCAGTCATGTCTTATATAAGGACAAGTTCTGAAATGTGTAAGAATTAAGGTTATTTCAATGTTATCTGCAGTTATGTGCAGTAATCTGCTCTGTAGGAGTAAGAGAGGGACTTTGTAATGTATATTTTACAGCTGCTGTGACTTTGCTGATTACATGTTTTGCAGAAACAAGGTGTGAAATTTGTAATTAGTATATTCTGAGATTGTTGTAATATTAACCTTGGTAGTTTAGCCATCAGAGACCAGAAGTGGAGCCTAAAACAGATAAATGCTGTTATGATGTTGACTGTTATAATGTTGTTTGCTGGAGCAAAAGAGAGAATATTAAAAAGCATTGGTACACAGTCCTAATGTTTTCCTACACAGTCTAATTTGCAAAAGGACAAAGGACAAAAGACAGAGTGGGCCCAAGGCCCCACTAGCCTTCTCCAAATGAGGAATTTCTTTGATGGATGATCATCCATAATGAAAGTCACCTAGAAAGCAACTTAATTTTCCATTTATTTCAGGGATTTCTTAGCAAGGCCATGTGAAAGATAGGTATGACCCCCAGTCTGTAGCATCTTTAGCAGAATTTTACAATTACCTGGTTTGCTTTAAGTGCTGTCAGTGGCCAAAAGGGTTTTCATATACATACAGCCATACACACATACATGTACAGAGGGGGTCAGTGGCACAGCAGAGAGGAAAAGCTGGGAGAAGAAATAGGGGTTTGAATGAGTGGCTGCAAACTGAGAAAGGCGCTGGTTCACTTCTGCCATGGCGATTTTTTAGAAGACATGTTAGCTGCAGAAAGAAAGAGGCAAGGGCTGCCCTAGCCTTGCCTGACTCTCTGTTTCTGTGCAGAGCCCAGCATGATTTGATGCTTTGTATTTTTTGTGTGAGTTTGTCCTCCTGAACATGTCTGAGCCCAGCTTGGGCAGCCAAGTGTCCCCTGGTGCTTCTTATTTCCCAGCCTTGTTTCTTCATGCTAAAGTAAAAGCTACAGCTTTTAAAAGTAAAAAGGTAAAGTAAATGTAACACAGGAGCTGCCAGAGCCATAAGAGGAAAAAAAGTATCTGCCTGACAGATCTGCTGTGACTGAAATGGGAAACAGCAGGAGTTTAAACCTGCTGTAGGTGAGGAAGGTCTTCCACAGTGTGGTCTGTGCAAGGAAGCCTGGAAGTCCTGCTAGCTCTGTGCAAGTACCAGCGCTGCCCTCAGGAGCTTGGAGTGCCAACCTGATAGACTCAGCAAGTTGTCAGGAGGCTGTAGGGTGTCCCCTAAACTGCCTCATTTGTGACCATTAGACAAGCATTTGCTGGCCGAGGAGAGATAAGTTTATATTTAACAGCTTTGGAGGATTTGGTTCCTGGGCAATGTCTATTTGTGAGGAAAAGGAGTATTTTTATTTAGTAATAGGTTATAACAGAACAATCTCAATGCATAAGTTCTCCTCCAGCAGGCCTCAAGCACATGTGGTGGGATGGTGTAAGCAGAGGCATTGCTCAGCAAGAAGCCAAAGGTGTGCTGGAAAATGGAGCTCTAGTGGCGGACTCTTACATTCAGAATTTAGCACCAACAAAAATACAGGCAACACATCCTCTTTATAAATTATATACCTTTTCCATAAGGTTTATTTTCAAAGCTTCTATTTCAACCTGGTTTTCTTGCAACCTTTACTCCTGAAAAAAATTACCATTTTCCTCTATCCCCAGTTCACTGAGACTCTTGTTTCCAACTAATCCAAGACCTGTGGGACTGCTCATACCCCTCTCTCTGGCTTCAGAATGAGTTTGTATCTTTGGCTGGATGAATATTGGAAGGTAAAATTATATCACTCTTGTGGCACATCTGAAACATGTTCTGAAACATTCTCTGAAAGTCATTTTAATTCTGTGTTACTGTGGAGGCATTAGTTATTTTGGAGAGGTAGAAGAAACGTGGGAAACATTCCTAAAATGTTCTGCTTTTACAGATCCCACGACATTAATTTTTAATTTCCAATCTTTGTATAATGAATTTCTAATGGAAATTACTACTACTTTATTACATTTGAGGTTGTAGGTTAGTGGACATTTTCTGTTGCAGTGTTAACTTAAAGGTTTCTTGCTTTTCATTACTCTTCACTGTCCCTTTTACCTTACAGCTGTCCTTGCAGTTTATGAGGCTTCATGTTGAACCAGATTAAGGAACTTGACTTGGACAAAAATAACCTTGTAAAAGAAAAAAATTCTTTTTAACTCAAATCAGCTCCACAGTTCACCAGAAAATTAAGGCAATAAAGAAAATATACACAGGAGCTACCTCTCAAAAGTGTAATTTTTAGATATTATTTGCTGTGTAAGCTTGAAGCACACCCTAGAAAGAAACTATTGCTCTGCAGTTACCAAGGCATCTACATCAACTATGTTAGGAAAAATGGGGGGAAAAAAAGGTTCTGTTAAAGTAGTTATTTCAATAACAATGAAACTAAAGTGAGAAGAGGCTACTAATTTTTCTCCCTGTGTGGGAGATGAAACCACTCAATTCCAGCTAAAGAAATGTGTGGAGAGAGTAGAAATCTAATTAAGTGCAATGAAGCACTTAGCATAATATATTTTTTCCAAGTGGAAACCTTGAATAGTCTTACTCTAAATTCTCCAGGGTTATAATTTCCTAAAAAAATATCCTATACTTTTAGCTTTAAAAACCTGGTATGTAATTTTCAAATGCTCTGTATACAAACCAGTCAGTAACTGTGATGACTCTGACAAAAGATATCTCTGTGTAAAATAGTTATAACTGAAATGGAGAGGAACAACATGGCTGGATTGTGGTGAGAACTCGAAGGAGAAGGAAAATATGGTTCAGAAAGAAGTACTGTCCTGGTCACAGGACCTTGGTATAAGGGAAAGGGCTCATCTCATTATAAAGATTTGATTTAGTTTGGGTTTGGTGATGTTTGAGTCAGTCCATGTTTGACCTCTGACTTGCTGCCATCAATGTTTTAGAAAGTTTTCTACTAAAGATGACCTCCAAAATGTTGCAAATGTCACCAAAGCTGGATTTTCTTGTCGTTCTGAAAGAGCAGATTTAGCACAAGAATTCTATTTAATCTGAAGTGAGAAACAATAATTTCAACATTAGAGGCTGTTTCAGGTCAGAACACAGAATCTGCAAGTTTCTCCAGCCACTAAATCTTTAAATTTTAGCCTTGTAATCCTCAGAAATTTCAAAGACCCAGCTGGAAAAGCCTCAAATAGCATAATTTGATTTTGTAGCTGATTCAGCTTTGAGCAAGAGGTTGGCCTACAGATCTTCCAATCCACATTATCCTAAATTCCTTAATTTGCACTTCTTGTGCTAATAAATGAAAATTCCAGTTAGATTAAGGCCAATAACAACAAAAAAGTCATAGAATCATAGAATGTCTTGGGTTGTAAGGGACCTTAAAGATCATCCAATTCCAACCCCCCTACCATGGGCAGCTCTGATCATCTATCATTCCCGTTGTAATATTTATAAATGCCACGTTTTATTGTAATAAGTAAGCATTAATTTTACTAAGACTACAAAAGTGAGTGGATTCTGCGTCTCCTGTGAGAATTTCTCAGGTGGGCTGTTATGAGGCTACCTGGGCACATCCAGTCACTGGTGAGCATAAGGACTAGATGGAGCACTCTTGCCATAAAGATTTAGTTGCAGTTTTGTTGCATGTGTTAACTCAGTGGGCTGTTCTTTTGAGCTATGTAACTCCTCTTGTATGGAAATCCTTCACAGATCCCAGCCTGCAGAAAATATCCCAGGAAAACATTGCTGTTGGTGATACTTTGAGTGAGAACATTCCTTTCACAGAGAAAGGCTGAATCAAAGTATCATTAAATTAAAAAAGGAAGGGTATAAGCAAATAAGTAATAGGAAATGCCAAATCCATTGAACACTGCTCTAGAGTTGTTTTGAAGAATATCATAGCAAGTCACAGCTTGGATGAAGGAATGAAATATGAGGATAAACAATAAACCTTCTGCTAATATTAGAGAGGGTTTATCAATAAAATAAAGGAGGTCTGCAACAGCGGGGCCATCAAGAACAGAAAGTGTGATACATAAAAAACATGCGCATAGTGATGTGCTCACAACAACAATTCCCTAAGATAAATTTAGATCTGAATACCTGGTTTGGCATTTTGTTTTCCTGAAGATTGCTATTATGTTAATGCTGTGCAGCTTTTTCCTTCCCTTTTGTACATGATGGATTAGTAAATACAGCTGAACTACCCTGAAGTAGAACTTCCTGTACTTCTCAGCCACTTTTATGATTGTAGTTCATGAGCTGAGAAAGAAGTTCAATTCAAAAACTAACTGCTCTGAAAAGAGGTATCACTGCCTTTCACCTCCTGCCAGTACACACTTCAACTTCTGCTGTTCAAACATCTTAGAAAGTTTAGGCTGTTCTGATTTACAGTTATTTGTTCCCCCATCTCCAGCTTTCTTAAGACAGTATATGTCCATGAAGAAATGAAGTATATGAAGGTCTTAAATCTAAGTGTTAAACAAGCATAAGCCAGTTTGTTCCTCTCTTTGTAGCCATCAGGCAGATGAAAGATCTATTTCCAAATCCCTATTCTGTTTAACTTGGAATAAAATCTGGAAATTGGGTGATTCACATGCCTGTACACCAAGAGGCCACAAGCTTATTGAATAATGTTGATTGAGAGTATTTATCTTTATGAAGCTATTTCCAGTTAGTATAAATACTTAAATAAATATTGAATCTGAATCTTCCATCTTTGGAAATTATAATCAGTTCTGAGGTTTATAATGTCAATCTCACAACTCCTTCTCCCTCTCCTTGTGAATACTTGCTGCTCTTCTCTTTAATTCTCCAGAATTTTGATTTTCTTGGACCCCCCCAACTCCTGCTCTCTTAGACTTAATGTGACTCTGCTCCACTGCCGGGGGTCCCTGAACCAAGCTGATAACTTTCTGGCTCTAACAGCAAAGCACATAAATCTTACACAACACAAGTCACAGCTGGATCTACACTTTTTCTGTGTGTACTGTAGTGTGTTTGCTCATAATATTTTGACTACTGAGAAGGAAAATATTCAAACAGGAGAAAACTGACCACAAGCTCACTCTACAAAGCTGGCAGGGTATTTTGGTTTGTTTTTTTTAGCATTTCCCATATGAGAACAGGTAAGGTTAACCATGAGTGCTCATTGTCCAGACCTCAGGCAATAACTAGCATTTAGGTTAGTGTCAGGAGAGTGAGAAATCTAGGAGCTGCAGTGGGAGTGGGACTGCAAAAGTACTGCAGGAATGAAGAACCATCATCCACATGGACTCATCCCTGAGAACATTTTCATGGGAACCATGCATGCAGTAAGATTCAGCCCACACCTGGAGTTCAGGTTAGGGCTAAGGGAGTCTCAGGGTATGTCAGCTCTTTCAGAGATAGGGTGAGCCCTGTCAGGCCCATGCACGTGTTTATCACACTTCTGACACCGAGTTTTATCAGCCCTCTGTGTTTCCCCATGTATGTGATATTGGGTCAGACTACTTTTGCATACACCTATCTTGTAATCAGTTGTTAGCATTTGCTTTCAGAAAGCTCTGAGCATGACACTGAGCTTATGGTTTATCTGCAGCCATGTCTGACTTGTGATCTTTTGGGTTCTGTTTTCTTGGTTTTCATATTCGGTTCAAAATGATGTTTTCTGTTTTCTATTGTTAGCTGGAAGGCCTCCTGCAAACAGGAGCAATGATCAGATTGAGGTTTGCTTACATTTTTAAGATTTGCAGAGTTTATGGTTGACATTGGATCTGTTGCTGAGAAGATGACCATATATTAACATAATTTATTCCTGTTCCTAACTGGTTCACTGCCTAGCTTGATAATATCTCCCCCCATTGAACTGTCTTGCTAGCCAAACTGGACATTCGTAGAGCAAGAGAAGCAGCCAAAGCAGTGCTTGGAGTGAAAGCAGCATGCCTTGGCCTCAGGAACCTCACAGGGCTCCCTGATGAGTGTCAGTCACTGCTGGAAAACCCTGTCTTTTCCTGGGGCAGAAATCTTGCATGTCCCTTAACACTCCTGCACTCATGGTGTCTGACTACAAAGCTGAATGATCACAATTTGCACAAATTAACTGACGTAAAAAGACAAATAAGAGACTATAAACTTCCTGAGCTTTATAATATGACATGTAGATTTACCAAGTTGGGACAATGTCAAAGGTGGTTGTGTCTACTCCCCTGAGCTCTGCAGGCACCACAGGAATTCTCTGTTGTAAACAAGAGATTGCTGTGCTCCATCACCACTACAAAATTCAGTGCTTAACACTCTAGCATTGTGAGACCAATTTAATATCCATTGCAGGAGTCTGATACCACGTGAAATGCCAGGTCTGATGGTATCAAACAGTACAATGTGCCTCTCAAATGGCAGACAATACCCTGAGCCCAGTGAATAGCTAACGTATCCAGCGATAAAGAAACGAAATGCTAGTGATCGTATCAAGGGTAGCTTGTGTGCTTAGATTATATTTCTTCCTTAAATTGAGAATTTCCTGCTTTAGAAAACAGCCTTTCCTGAAACCCAGAGAGCGCAAATGTATTGCAAGAGCCAGGCCAAAACCAGCTAAGCTGAAAAAGAAAAAGTGAATTTTCACCTGGCTGATGGCCGCTTTTGGGACGTGGGCTGGAGGAGCTGAGTTGTTCCTAGTGTGGGTTCTCAGAATTGGTCTTGGGGTTCATCTAGTTTAGTTACAGTCTTGATCTCAGTGTGAAAGACAGGAGAGCACTGGTGAACCATGCCAGTGGCATAAATTGCTTGATATCTTCATTACAGAGAAAAATGGGAACATCCTGCAGAGAGAAGTGGATGTTAAAAGTAGAGCCTCAGAGATGGAACAGTAAGAGGAAAACCATAAATCCCGAGGCATATTAGTTCCCCAAGAATATTAGTTAGTGATGCTCCTTTATTCCCCTTGCTGTGGTGGAGGCACAGGAGAGCTGTTCAGCAGTGCACAAACCTCCACTCAAGGCTCCCTCACTGACATGCACGTGGATGTCCTCTAAAGCTTTGCTCTTGGATGCATTACTCCCACCAGACCTCTTCAGCTCAGTTTAGCCACACCTTTCTCTCAGCTATTGAAATATTGCTCTTTTCCCTGGGTAGCAGCCTTAGGTTCTCATGACTACATAAAATATGAAGGTCTAATGGCCAAATAGTATTTGTCAGTATTGGTCCCTCTGAGCAGCAAATATTTAATGGAGAGGTTTGCCTTTCATATGAACTGGCTCTGTGCCCTGAAAGCACTTTACTTCCAGCACCTTGAGGGCATTTTGACAGCCGTTTAGGAAAAAACAAGAGATTTGCCATCTCAAGTGCCTCCAGTCACTACAATATTTACACTGGTGTCAAGCATTTGCAATAATGCAGCATTTTCTGCACATTTTCACCACCGGCTGTCACAGGTCTGGCCTTTGAGGAAAGCCCAAGTGCCTCCAATAGCCAAGAGCTCCCAAAGAAGCTCAGTATGTGTGGCTGACTGGTTGTTGTCCCAAAGTTTAATATTGATTTCTTTGGCAGCTACTGCTTTCCTCATTTCTTATAATACAGGTAACTGATTATTGAACTCTGCTGTAATTAGCAAAAACATAAAAGATGTTTTAACCTGTCACATGGTGTCTGAAAACCATACTTGCAACTACACAGTCATCCCTGCTAGCAGTTGGAAATGTTTCAGTCACAACTGCTGTTCCCATTGCTGAGCCACATCCTGATGACTCTGTGCAAGCAGAGGAGCCCTTAGCACAGAAGGCATCACAGGCAGAATCCCTGTAAATTAGTAATTATGCCTCCTGTTTTCTTAATGCCTTTCACCACAGGGGTACATGGATGGCTTTGCTGAATGACGGCACAGCTTCCAAACACCACTTCAGGCTCTGACAACAGAATAGGCTAGAAAGTATCTAACTATAACTGTATAATACTTAAGTGAAATGACAGCTTTAATTTTGAACAGGTGAAATTCAGAGGAGATGACATTTACCCAAGTTGTTCAGTTTTGCACCTCTAACACAGGGGTTTCTGAAGATGGTCCTAGTTTAATTTAGAACTTCTGACAACAGATACACTAAACTATAAATGCAGATTTCAACCTCCTGAACAGGTTTTCTCATGGATCATCTCAGAGAATGATCCCTAGCATCACTGATTTTTGTCACGGAAGGCAATACAAATGTGACATGATACTCATTGTCTAAATGGCAGGTTGTCTTTATTAAAGGATTGGGGTTTGTTTGCTTGTTTGTTTTAAACTTCATATTCTTTTAAAAACTAAAACCAGAGTGTGGCAGTGCAAGCAATGGTGAGTTCCCTTCTCAAGGAGAAGCCTAGTCTGTAATGTGCTTCACTTCTTAAATGATAAACTTCAGAAAGCCATTTTGCTTTGTCCTTCCTAGGTCAAACATATCCTCGTACGTTGTTGTTTCTTGAGCAGCTGGGACAGTCATTTCATATTATTTTCGTGTATCTGCTCCTCGCTTTGCCAGTACATGAAATATTTGCAAAGGGAAAGAGGTCAGTTTTCAGATTACACAGTTGGAAATCACCATATTTTATATATTGTAGAGAAAAATCTCAAAACCAGATGTACCTGTTAGAAATGGTGTGTAATTCACACTATAGTGAATTTCAAATTCTATTGCAATTATCTTGATAGTAACAGCAGCTAAAACTTAGATATAATCTAAATGGAGCCTGTTTTTCTACTGGAAACCCAGGGGAACTCTTAATGACAACAGTTCTTTAGTGGGAATACACCCTACCTCTATTAGAAGAACTTAAGTGTTCAAATACATGCTGATAGGGATTTGGTGATTGAACTGTACAAACATGGATATCACTTTAACACTGAGAAATATGTAAAATTCAGGACACTTCTCCAGCCAAGAAGTAGTATGGTTTACAATGTTGATTTACAACAGTCAGTGTTTGGATTACGATTTTAATTTTGCCTTTTCATGCTTTGCCAGTGTTGGAATTGAATTGTGTATTAATTTTTTGTTATCCCTTTGTTAGCAACAGGAGATGACAGAGCCCTGCGGAACCCGGTGCAGACTGTTTTTCACTTTGCATACACAGGTTCTGAGCACTGGTGTTCACAAAGAAGATACGTCCTATCTGCTCTTTCCAGAATGTCAGACCCAACAAAAACATCTGGGGTAACAATCTAGTTAGAGAGACAGATTCCCTTGGTATATGCCAGAGCTCCTTCAAAGAACTATTGTACCCAAAGCTAACAAAAAGATAAAGTTTAATGTCTTTGTCATTGACACAGACAGTGGGATCAAGAGCACTCTCGGGAAGTTTGCCAGTGACTCAAGGTGCGTGATGCAGTTGACTGACACACTGCAGAGAAGGGATGCCATCCAGAGAGAAGGAATGCCACCCAGAGAGAAGGGATATCACCCAGAGAGAAGGGATGCTTGAGGGGTGAGCCTACAAAGACCTCAGGATGTCCAACAAACCAAGTGCAAGGTGCTGCCCCTGGGCTGGGGCAACTCCTGATGTCAACACAAGTTGGGGGATGGAGAGCAGCCCTGCTGAGAAGGACTTGGGGATGCTGGTGGATGAGAGGCTGGACATGACCCAGCCGTGGGCACTCACAGCCCAGAAGGCCAATTGTGCCCTGGGCTGTATCCAAAGTGGTGTGGGCAGCAGGGTGAGGGAGGGGATTCTGCACCTCTGCTCTGCTCCAGTTAATGGATCATGTTATCTGGTACCTTAAACTCACATATTACTACAGCTATGTAGGAGATACTTTTTATAGTGTTGGAGGATGGGAATTTTCTTTTCCCATTAAAATGACCACCAAAACAGAACATTTCTGGAGAAACTGATTGTAAAAGGAAGACTTTCACAAAAGATTTGGATAATATAACCCAAAAATACTTTAAAGATGTCATTTCTTATCTGAACAGAGATAAGATGTACTTACTACTCACAGTTTAGCAGGTGACACAGATCCACTCTTGCTCTCCCTGGCCAACTAAAGAGTTTAATATCTTTACAAAGTTCCAAAAAAACCCCCAGAGACCGCAAGAGCCCAATTCACTACAGTTTATCCCTCAGGCACTTTCTTAAGGAGGAAGATGCCTCTTTCAAAATCCCTTATCAGTGCTCCCCATTCCCGGGCAGATTTATCCTCTGTGTGTGCATTTGTTCTGTGGTTTGTTTTCTTGCTTTTGTTAAAAATGTCAAGACCTTTCACCAATTTGTCTCTGGAACAGAAATATTGTCTTCTGACCAGCTTTGTTAATTTTGAAAAATATTCTGATTTAAGTTAACCATGTCACCGTTGACGTTGCGTACCATCACTTTTGCCACCACTGTAGAAGAGAAAACACTGTGTGAAATTGTGTGTGACAATACAGTTTTCTGCAGCAGGCAGCAAAGGCTCACGGCAGGATGTCAGGGCAGGAACAAGTGAAGGAGAAATGAGTGGATGTGAGTTCTGTGAGGGAACATAATGCTGCTAAGGGAAACAGAGGAGAAGCACTGCTGTTGGGAAGAAAGGAAGGATGAAGAAGGAGAAGAGTTAACATTGAAATGGAAGGAAGGAATGAAGGGAAAAAGAGGGGTTTAATATCCCAAGAGAGAAAAGGGTTCCAAACAAAACAATGAATAAGGATTCTTGCCTATGTCAGGTATATGCCAGACTTATGGGAGCTTTATCTGGGACTTTCATTTAAAATGTTAGTAAACTTAGGTAGTTTACACAGTTTGGATCCATATTTTACCCAGCTTTAAAATAGTCCAAAGTCTGAAATTGTTTGATTCTTGTATTTAAAGTCCAAATTCTCTTTGATTTCTTAAAGTTATTTGCCCAGAGTACATTTATTCTAAGGGAAACTTCATTAATATATTCTATTGAATCCTTTTTGTAAAACCAGAGACAAGTGTGCAGTGGAAACTACTTAACCTGTCTGTAGAAACACATAGTGCAAAGAGTAGAAGACTGGAACTCTAGATGTCTCATATTGTGCAGTTATGAGCTGTAGTATGATTTAAACACCAATTTATAGACTACGTCTATTGTAGAAGAAAATGAATTGCTGTCTTCTCACATTTCCAAAAAGGATTGTTTCCAAAGCATTGCAGGAAACACCTACACAAAACTGACTCTACTTTGTTACTTCTACTTCCTTCTACTTCTGGGAAATGTCCCTTTTGCTGACACAGCTGACTGGAATTTATGAGCTATAAGGTGACTATTTTAAAGAAAAAAAAGTAAAGTTTGTCAGAGGAAAGACATAATTAGAAGGTGAGGGCACACAGTTGTCTTATGTGACCTGCCTCCACATGCTGTTTCTAAAAAAATATGTATGCTATAAATTAAAACTTCTGTGGCCAATATCCCAGCCATTCATGAACTGCATTCATGTCTGATTCATTATGACTTCTTTAGTCAGATTGCACTAGTATCATTTTGAAAATGAACTTGCAACTCACAGAGGAGGAAAAAAAATACAGGCATGGAGAAAGAGCTTAAGTTTTAAACTGGTTCCCTTGTTTTGGTAAATAGCTATTCCAAATTCTTTGTCTTATTTGAATTTGCTACTTATTGTAAATCTCTACACGGATTGCAGGCTTGGACGCAGACAACTGCTTTTTCTTATTTATCTGCTCATGAGGGATAGTCCCAGTACCTCATGACTTGGAAATTTCGGCATTAACTCAGAGAAGAAAAAAAGATCCTTGCCCAGGCAAAGGAAAATAAATTAAAAAATGCAACTTGTATTTTGAACCTAATAGATGGACACATCAGAAATGTCTGATGAAAATATTTGCTGGTTGTTTTGCACAACATAAAAAAATCTGGAAGGAAAGTTATGGAGGTTCCATGTAGGATCGTCCCCTAGCAATGGGTAGGACAGAGCTGCATGGATATGCAAACGAAAATGTATTTTACTTCCCTGACAAGACACTAATAATTCTAAATATGTGCTTGTGAGTATATCTGTATCTATATCTATATCTATATCTATATCTATATCTATATCTATATCTGTGTGTGTGTCTGTGCGTGTCTGTGTATGTATAGAGCGAGAGGAGATATAGAATTTCCACAAAGCAGACACTTCCTGGTCCCCTTCAGTACCTCACACCTTTTGCCTGCTCTTTTGCTGTTTACTCAGGGAGAAAGTGGCTTGTGTGCACTCCCAGCACTAGAAGCACCAGGCACAGGAAACCTTTCTAGGTGATGCCAAGGTGAACAGCCATCTGCGAGCTGGTCTTGAACAGGTAAAACAGGATTCTGCAGGAGGAGCACGTGGGAGGGCTCCCCAGAGTAAAAACAGTGTCAGGTGGGTTTGTTTTAGATGACTCAATCTGAAGAAATAAATAAAGAAAAGTCTATCCTTGAGCTCAGGTATCAGACAGAGATGAGACTGTTATGATGAATGACCTGACGACACTGTGCTGGTGCTAAGATTCATTGGCTGAATTCAGTGTTGAACTGCAGCTGTACAGTTGCAAAGGCTAAAATTTGACTTGAAGCATATTATGTGTGCCAGAGCTGGGTGTATCTGTTGTGATAGGTAAAGGAACAGGTGTAGCATACATTTATTTGTAATCTCCTAATTTCACAGCTAGAAAAAACAGCTTTTCACGGACGTTTCCCTCTGGAGATTGAGGCCAGAACAAGAGGATGTGTCAATGATGTGTTTGTTAAGCAGGCTACCAGTGAGCAAGTCGCTCATCTCTGCTGATATATCCATAAGACCTTATCTTCTATAATCTGTCATTACTCTGCTGATGCTGATTTGGAGGGCACTGCAAGCATTCAGTCCAGCAGAGGATCTAGCCTTTGTAGTTATTTGTATTTCTTTTTTCTGTGCCTCCATCTGCTTGTTTTCTTGGTGTTTGCTGCTGTTTAGCAGGTAGGACCTGGAGCACAGCTCTGCAGACACTGCCATACTGTCTGTGTTACACTGATGGCCAGAGGCTTTGGGGATCATCACAGTGCAAAAGTCTTGCAAGCACAGGGACAGGCTGTGCCTCAAGGAGCTTCTAATCTAAGCAGGATCCAAATATAATACAGAGTGTAGAATATGACTTATTATAGGGAAAGGCTGCTGCAGAAGGAGGTGAGAGGTGTATGCAGAGCTGAGCCAAAATCTAGCAACAGTTACTGCAATATTTCCGTTTTCCTACTTACTTATTTAAGGATCAGGTCCCAGCTTTGAATTATGAAGGCTTAACTGTTGCTTTTTGTGAAAATGCTCAAGGTACCTGATGAAACACTTCCAGTTTATTGGCCTGCCCACTACCTTTAGGGAGTTTACCCTTCACATCAGGAAAGTGGCACATTGCTGTGCTCCAGGTGTGTGGGTAGAGGGACCTGCTGTCCTTTTGTAAGCCATGAGCAGCAGCCCTTCGGTCAGCCAGACAGCTGATAGGAAACCTTGCAGCCATGGCAAAGGGACAGACCACCTCCGCACTGGGATGTGGTCCCAAAGGGCTTATTCCTTTCTGCCAAGGCAGGAACACTGCATGAAGAAAAGCACCTATGACCAGTTCTGCCTCTGGGCATGTATGCATAAACCCTGTTAATGTTAAAAAGACCTGGCCCTCTACCATGGATGACTCACTTTTTTTGTGGCTTTAACTGTAATCTCAGATAAAATGAATGGGGAAAATGGATTTCTGCATTTTGGCAGCTCCATTCTCTGCAAATTAACCGTAGTCTGAACTGTGTCTTTGCAATATTATCACCATCCCAGCATACCTTAATGTGCAAAGCTACTGAATCTGCAAACCTGGATGATCAAGTTTGTTTGCAGGGATCACACAAACCATCACACAAACCAGCCCAAGCTTGCTGAATGAAGTTGAGGAGTTAACATGTAGGGGACTTAAATATAGCACAGCAGCAGAAGTAAGTCAGATCCACTCTTTCAGGGAACTTCAAAAGTCCTGAAGTATTTTGGTGAAGTTTGATATAGCAGCTTTGCCACAATGTCTGCATGCTTTGGCCTTGCCTATCATCAGACTAAAGATAAGTGCTTTCAGCAGGTAACTTTGCTCCTTGTGTTTCCCTGGTCTGTATCCCATTTGTGCCTGTTCTCCAACATTTAACTCCTAAGTGGGGTGTTGGACCATGACCAGAGTCCCTCAGTCCCAGTTCAACAGCTTTACTGCTAAGAAAAGGAGGTGTCACCACTGTGGTGGTCACAAGCAGTTACACCTTGATCTGTGTGAAGCCAAGCTGCAGGGCCCAAATTTAAAGTACTGCTCTCATCCTCTGTGCTTTCCCCCTGCGGCCGAGCCTGCCTGCCCGGGGTCTGGCACAGAACTGGGATTCCCTCTCCTCCCTCTATCCCTGCTCAGGGCACCCAGCCGAGGGGAGAAGCGGGTTCAGCCCTGTGCCTGCCACCCGTTTTTGAGTCAGCACCCAAAGTCGGCTCCAGGGCGTGATTCCTTAGCAGCCACACGTTACTAAAGCCCAGAAAGGGCTGGCAAAGGACAGCTTTTGCCTCCACTTTAAAGCACCCTGCTCCTTCACAGATGTGTATCAGCCAGGAAGAGGCATAGCTTTCCATCTCGAGGTATGAAGTATGCTAAATGCAAGAAGGAAGGAAGATAAGCCTTTTGATAAGGTAGTGGGGAAACTCATTTGTATGAAGTCCTGAGAAGGAGGTTTAAAAAAACATGAGTGACAAGAGAGCAAGGCTTATGAATAATTTTAAAGAAAAGTGGACATTTTAGCTAAGTGGCATTATTCTCTGGGTTTTTTTTTGTTTTGTTTTGTTTTGTTTGTTTGTTTTTTAACTTTATATTGATTAGTATTGCTCATGGGTTCAGGTGTATTTTTGCAGTTGATTTGGTTACTGAGAGGTAATTTGTTTTGAAAGCAAAGCTCTGTTCTCTGAGGAGTGTTCCTAGACTTGTAATATGAATTCTTTTTCCTACTGTGACTTCAAAAACAGTGAAATTTGAGTGCCTAAGAGATTTTTACCCCCTTCTTTTAATGAAAAGCAGATTATCAAACACTGGCCATTCTTAAACAACACATTTTATGGTCTTCATAATGAATGTCCTAAAATTCACCCAACTTCCTTTTGTTTTCTGCTTGAGAAAATAACTGAAATATTACATAGCTACAAGAATTTTTTGTTTTCCTGCACAAGGATGGGATGCTTATTTCAGGAAGCTCTAACTCAGTAGGAAAGGCGGTTCTTTTGTTAGATTGTCGGTACAAAATGTTCAGGTAACACTGAGTAACTCAATCTTGTTCTCGCATGTACTCAGGGGCCCAATGGAAAACCTGACAAAGATTTTCTGGAGGTGTCTCTGATCTGCTATTCCAAGGTCTTTATTAACTTGAGTGTATTTATCCCTTCTGTTTTTGTTTTCACTATTCACACTGAAAACAAGACAAATACATTTGGAAGTCTATAAATGAATGTGGAATGCTAAGATGCTTCACTTAATTTTTTTTGTTAATGATTGCACATTATCAGAGACCAGATAAAAGTCATGTGACTGGTATTACTCAATGTGCTGATACTTCAGTCTTAGAGACTCGTGAGAAAATAGAAATTTCTTTTACTCAGCTGTGTTCTAGTTTCTAAGAAAGTAAGTACAGTTGTTTTAGATAAAAGTCTACACCTATCTTAGGACACAGCATCCGTAAGATTACATACAGAATATTGAAACAAGAATTCTAATGGCTAACTATCTGAACACGTTTGGCTTTATGGCTATTTACTATTATTACACTAAGAAGGCTGCTTAGGATACTGAGTAATGGAAAATAAATAGCTGATAGTATAGCATATATTTCAACCTTTGCTCTTTTTGCTATATGATTCTAATTACAACACCACTACAAAGCAATTTGTTTTCATCAGCACCTTAAAAGTAAAGCTCCTGCTGATTTTTTTATTTGCATACAGAATTTTAGAAGAACCTAATAATGTAGCTTAAATGTCATCCAAAACCTTTCTTCTTTGTAGTATAAATTTCAGAGGTTTAGCCTTTGCCATTCAGTCAGTACAGATGAGACTGGTTAGCAGTATAAGGTACACACACATGCACTTCCACATCCTGCCCAACACAGTTTACAATCAAAATAATAAACAGAGACAAAACTATCAGCACGTACAGAAAAGAACAGACTCTGATTTCTCCCTCCTATTTTGTAGGTAATTTCTCAGCCAAAACCAAAGTTAGCTGTTTGTACTTTCTGATTATTTTTGTGAGATGAAAGAAACGGTGCCTGTGGTGTGACTACAGACATGAAGTGTCACCTGGATAGGAGAAATCCTTACCCTCCAGTAGATGGGACAGTATCTGTGGCAGATGAACTACCCTGTGGCTTTGATACACTGGATACTTTGAAATAAAGCATTTTTCTGTAAATGTTATAGCTCTGCAACCCCTGACAAATTACAAAATCACATTAGCAAAAATTATTTTTCTCTTCCATTTTCCTGGAACAATAATAATGCCAGCTGTCTTGCCACTGAACCAGAAACATATTAAGAATTCAATAAGTGGTTTCAAAGAAGCAACAAACCACACTGAATTTAAATAGTAAGGACTTTCCATATGAAAGAGAAATGAAAAAACATACCTCGACTGAAAATTCACCACTGAGCAGATACAAATGAGTGAAGTGCAACACGTCTCTGGGAACAGCTCCTTCTCTAATATGAATGAGTCTAACTCATGGTTTTAATGCCCCTCCCTGAACACAGCAGACTCATCGCTCTGTTGATGACATCATATTCCTGGATTTTCTCCCATATTATATTTTAAAAACAATGTTTATCTACTGTATCCAGTATGAGACCACTGATATTTTAATATGGGTGGCAAACAACACAAATATAGCTAAGATACTGATGTTCCCCAGTATGTGTATAAAACAGTCATGTGTTTGTACAACAGCTTCCAGAATTGGGCATGAGCATGCACGCACAAACACCCAGCTCTTATCCTGATTTAGGGTAATGACGAGTGCATTTTGTATTTTATTGGTGTTAGAGCTAAACAAGTCAGCTTTCTGGAGGACTTGGATCTTTAAAACAGAAAAGATCAAATATCTCATTTACAGTTTAAGATACCTTTTTTCCATGGGAAAAAATTTATTGTTTGTATTCTGGAAGACAGTGCTCTTCCTCTCTGACTACTCGGTCTGCTGAGAACAAGTACAGAATCCAAATACCACGCAAAGATTTCAACTGAACCAAAATATCTTCAGGGCTATGGATGAAATCCCTATATGAATCAGAATTATAGCCAAACACCAGAGCATAACCTTTTACTTACTACACTGACTTTTATTCTGGATGTCAGATAATTAACAGAGAACTAATTTTAGACTGTTTATTAGAGGCATAGCTGGTTTTCCTCTAATATTTATGCAATTAAACTGAAATCTGACATGGCAACCATGGTTGCAGAATTCCACACAAAGGACACATCTTCATCCAAAGGAGAAATAAACAGAGAAAAGAACAGTCTACTCCCTTAGTTTGCCACAAAATTCTAATCCTGAAAGTGAAAAATTCAGAAAAAATGCTGGTCTATATTGTGACCTGTGGTATCTACCAGGGAATATATCTGGCTCCCACTCTCCACTGGTTTGTCACTTACAGTTCTAGTGCCACTCCTAGGCACTACTACTAAGTGTAGCGTCTACACTTCCTTGGTGTGTATCCTGACAGGAATCGCCGTTCTGCTTTTTAGTACTTTTCTTTCTTGGAATCTGTCATAATGGCTGCTTGGTACGTTTTCTGTCTTTATTGGAACTACTTGAGTCATGCTTTACTATCAGCAATACCTCCCCATGGTCTCTTCCTGATTTCCCTGCACCAGTTGATGCCTTGAATTTTAACTTTTATATTGCTTAGATCCTGTTGTACTTAGTGTGTGTAACTCTGAAGTGCTTTGTAACCTGTTAGCTGCTCTCTCGGGCAGTGATAGACATAACAACCCTCTCCAGGCCTGCTCTCCAAGGACACTTGGACGGTCCTAAGCCCAGAAAGTGTAAACCAACATCTAAAGAAAGGGGGGCAAGCCGGAGTGAATTACATCAGTAGCTGAAGTTTTAATTGGCGAATTTATGCTGACATGCTAATGTACCAAAACCTATAACTGGGGTAAGAACTCGTGACTTGTCGTCCATCTTGGGGTCCATCTTGGGTCTGGTAGCCCAGGGTGTGCTCCCCAGGGTGTGCCCTTGAAGGCCTTCAAATAAATATTCACTTTTATTCTCTTACTCCTGTCTAGTCTCTGTTTGCAGGTAGCCAATTAAGGCATCACAGTTCCAGTTTGGTTGTGTAATCCTGAGACTCACAATCAAAGATCTTCATTCCACAGGTTTTTTTTCAGTACTTTTTTTAACTCATTGTGCACTTAAATAAAAATTTTAGGACTACCTCTAGATTTTGGTTTTTTGGCTGGTCGTGTATTTAATATTAAATATTAACATAATTTTGCAAATACGATGCCTCAAAATTCTGCTTTGATTTTAGGACAAATTTTATAGGAAGGACTCTGCTGACTCATTTGTAATGATGTAAGAAAACCCAGCTGTAGCCAGATCTACTCAGCTGCACCTGAGGAATGTGGATAACTTCTGGAAGAGCAGGTAAGGGGTACTCTACAGCTTTTCCAGGAGGCTGAGGCTGGTGTTGCCAGCAGCCAGTCCACCGTGGAGGCTTGCCGAATGGTGAAATAAGTGTGTGCACTCATCTCAAAAGGTTTAGAAAGGCAAAGCTCTGCAAGGCAGGAGCTATTAGTCTGTTCACACATCCAGGGTTGCCTCATCCCAGATGCAGAATCCAGCACTTTCCCTTGTTGAACTTCATGCAATTAGTGATTCACTACCTCTCCAATTTGTTGAGGTCTCTCTGCAGGGCCTCTCTGCCCTTGAGGGAGTTGACAGCTCATCCCAATTTAGTGCTGTTGGCAAACTTAGTATCCCTTTCCAGTCCTGTATTCAAGATATTAATGAAGATGTCAAAGAGCACAGGGCTGAGGATGGAGCTCTGTGGACCCCACTAGTGACAGGTCGCTGTCTGATGTCACCCCATTCACTACAACCCTTTGTACCTTACCTGTGGGCCAGTTCCTTGCCCAGTGTGTAACATGATTATCCAGCTGGGGGATGGACATTTTGTTCAGAAGGATGTTGTGACAGTAGCAAAAACTTTGCTGAAGTCCAAAATGATTGTGTCTACTGACTTTTCTAGACCAAGTAAGTGGGTTAACCTGTTGTAGAAGGAAATCAGGTTTGATAAGCAGGACTTTCCTCTCATGCAGTTGTGCTGGCTGTGACCAAGGACTGTATTGTCTTTCAAGTGTTTTTCAATACCTCCCTAAGTAATCTTCTCCATAACTTTACCAGGCACTGAAATGAGACTCACAGGCCTGTAGCTTCTGGAATCCTCCTTCTTCCCCTTCTTGAAAATTGGGACAACGTTCACCAACTTCCAGTCGGCTCCAAATTCCCAAGATCACTTGAAAATCCAGAGAGGCTTTGCAATTACATCAGCCAGCTCTTTGAGGATTCTTGGATGAATCCCATCAGGCGCCATAGATTTATAGGGAACCAGCTGAAGCAGCAGATGCCACACAAAATCAGGGTTGACTGGGGTTTGATCATTCTTGCAGTTATTGTCCTCCAGCTCGGGTCTCTAAGACCCCCTTGGTTCATCACTGGTGCTGAAGACAGAGGTAAAGAATGCATTAAACACCTCTGCCTTGTCCCTGTCCTTGTCCCTGTTTGTGAGGTGACCATCCTCATCCTCTAATGGGCTGATGTTGTTTTAACACTGCTTATTGCTATTAATATATTTGGAAAAAATTTTATTATCCCCCACATTTCTGGCAGCTTCAACTCCAGCAGCGAGCAGCATCTCCGTATTCCTTCTATGCCACCTGACCTTGCACCTGACTGTGCATGCACTCTAAACTGGGTTATTGCTGGGAATATTCCTGCTCAGTTAGCATTTGTTTAGGAAACTGAGAGGGAATGTATGTGAACATTTGGCTCTGTTAACTCAAGACAACAAACAGTGAGTAAAGAGTAAATATAAGGGCGGAATTGGTTGCCTAGGTAGTTGTTCAGGACTGTTGCAAGCACTTTCTAGGAGGGAAAAATCTTACCACATAATTTTACTTATAGATTTCTGACCTTTTCCAAATAAGTTTTGCTCTTTTTGGCCTACCAAGTTTGCATTCCAGGTTTGGAAGAAGGAAGCAATCCTTGGCTTTTTGGCAGGTACTTAGAACTTTGATGGTTGGTGTTTGAGCAAGAGTCCTCAGTCCTCATGTGAACAGGTGACTTGGACTATTGGCTATGCAAGTGATAAAAGATACATTCAGATAAGTGTAGCTCTTCAAATCTCTCTGTGTGTATGTACACACTGATCAGTCTCCTAGAAGCTATTTTTGCAGATAAGTCTGTGCATTACTTCCCCTGCAAACTGGGTTTTTCCAAGACTCATTGGTTAAAATTAACATATTTGGGTAACTTTCCCTAGAGGATGCTGATTAATTTCCTTTTCCTTGCCCTGAAATGATCTGATTCTCCTAAATAAATTGTATCAGGACAGTTTTGGGTTTTTTTATAGCAGTTGCAAGGGTTTTGTATCATTACTGAGCCTTAGCTTCTTAGGATGTCCTCTGGTTTAAACAACCATTCATTTTGGACAGTTATATTTTTCTAGAATGAGAACAGCTTTTTTGTCTCCTATGTGTTTCTGGTCCTTTAATGTGCTGCATTTATTTTAAATCCTCATTTCAATAATTTGTAAATACACAGTATTTTTCCTTTCTACAATTAAGAATTATGGTACATTTTTATTGTAAGGGGGATTGAATGAATCAGGATCTAGAATGTGTACAAGGTACTGAAGGACTGTACAATCAGTTCAGTTCTAAAAGACCTCTAAGGAGAAAAAGTTTGACTACGGATACACAGAAATATCAACAGAGAAGCAAAGACAACTCTGATGGAAATACTTGCAGCTTACTTACCAGGAGAAAACACCTTTTGTGCAAAAACTGGATCTTCTATACCTTGTACTGTAGAGGTACAGAGCCAGAATTAAACTTCAGTTCTGTGCAAGAGGCAGCATTCATCTTTGGAAGCAGCCTAGTGGATCTCATGCTATCCCTTTGCAAGCATATACAGAAAACCACAAGGAGCAATGAATGCTGTGGTGCTCTTTTAGCAGGAAAAGTCAGATGAGTAGCCAGAAGTTGAATCTGTGCTGGATGAGATGAAGGAAATGAAACTGGAATGAGCAGAGAAGGCTTTTCTGTACCTTTTATAGGTCTGCACAGGCTGTAGCAGGAAATGCTGCTGGGATGAGAATGATTTTTATCAGTACATCCAGAAGTATTGGAAGGAATATCATTGTAGCCACAACTTTTGGCCCTGCTTCTTCTCTAGCATTAATCACAGTTTGGAAGGGGTGATTACCTTCAAAAGGGGCTGGCAATCCAGTGTTGTGTACACTTACCCTCATGGTAATGCCAGACATATCTCTGCTACTGAGTGGTAACTCCATAACTCTTCATCAAATGCACAAACAAAGAGCATCAGGATTGCTTCTTTCTTGCTTCCTGCAGAGCTTTATCTCACCAAGCTTCTCCTAAGGGTGCCACTGCATACTAATGTATGGGATTAGCTCTGACATACAGTGCCACAGGGTGTTATAGATTAGGTTATTCTTTTTCTGCTGTTTTGCATCTAGTGTTTTTCCTTTTTTCCTTTGTAGACATGGGGTGGGATTAATTGCAACCACTTAGCACCGGGAAAAAGATTCAACATCCCCTAAGAACAAACAACAAAAAAACCCCCTAACTGATGTCCTGGATTGTGCACCTATCCTCACAGCTACTGAAATCCTGTAAACAATGTTACAGATGTACTTCAAATTAAGTTCCGCCATTCAGGAAGGAAATTTGCTGATTCTCTTCCTTAATATCAGACTCTTTTTCACTCTTATTGGAAGTGCTAAGATTGCTGAGTTCCTCTGTGTCCTGAGAGGACTTTGAAAAGGAAACAGGCTGCTCTCTGTATCCAACCCTCCAAGCATAGAATTTAAGATACGTTGCACGAGCTAAGCAAACGTCCTATTTCTAAAATATCCCTTGGACTGAACATGCCCAAATTAACTGTTGTAGTTCAACACAACACTGTGTTGAACTTCAGCTAGAACTTAAGGAGATTTTTATTTTTCGTGTGCTTTCTCACTTACTTTGTTAAAATTGCCACTGCACACTGTTCCCTTCCTGATCTCCTCAGGCAAAATTTTACCAGTTGGTTCATTTCTTAGCCCTTTTGTGCTAGTCCATTTAGCTCCACTAAGAGAGACTTAATGCAAACACAGGAACCAAGGTGTTTTTGATACACGAGTAAGTAAGTATAGCTGTAACCATTTAAGTTAGCTGATGAAAATTGTATCTGTGACAATGGCTGTGGTAATAGCAGTGGTTACAAATGTCCAGATATGAGGGTAGCTGCATGAGCTGCCCTCTACTAGCAGAAGGGATAGCAGTGAAGCAGTGTGACACAGAAGGGACTGTCAGAATGTGACAATTTGGTAGGGCAAAAATGAGAGAGCCATGTCCCCTGATTCTTTGTAGCCTGCCTTGCCTGTGAGTCGTGATGGATGGATGAAAAAGACTTGTTCTCATATGCTGAAATGGCAGTATGGAGCATTTCTGCACAAACTCAAATAACCTGTGTTTTCTGTGAAAATCTGCCGAAACAAAGACTGCTGTGATTGCAGTTGGGATGCTGTGAAGATTGGACTATTTATATTTTATTTATTATTTTTATTTTGAAAAGCTAATGGATTTTCAGTCAAAAGCAGCCCTATACCTCAGGGAACAATACATTCTGTTTATGTCTGGATCTTGTATTGTTTATATGACAAAACTCTCCTGACTTCCCAGATTTGGTGAAATGCAGCCTGGTAGGATAATGCAGATGCCCAAGGCAGTCTTTATAGACATTTAGGTCCATACAGGCGGAACCTAAGGGAAATTAAGGTTTAGGTTCAAATATTCTAACACAAGTTTATCTCCACTTTGAAGGCAGTTGCTGTTTTTGCAGTATACACCATAAAATAGCTTATTTTATTGGCAACTTTTTTGTAACTTTCCACAGGTAATTTTATTCTGATGATCTTTGTTTTGCTTTCATCAGTGTGTAGGTACTGTTGTCTCCTTATAGTATTATTTTGCTGACAGGGGGACACTGCAATGCTCATTGATGCAATCTCCTGAACTTTGCAGTGCCCCACACTGATCCTTCAGGTGCTGAAAGGCCACAGCTCCTCTTGTCTCTTTCTTATGAGCTGCATTTAAATGGTACAGTCTCAAGCTGAAATTCTGGAATACACTACAGCTCCAGACAAACTGACTATACTCAGGAGCTGTTAGCACTGGGTTAATCCACATATCTACCAAGTGTTAATACAAATCACTTATTATAAAGGAAGGGATGGGTCTGACTTTTATAACACTTCCAAAGCATTTTGCTTAGTAAAGGATTTTGAAATTGATCCCAAGGGGTTTTCCTGCAACTATGCAACTTATTAGTGTTAAAATCAAGTATGGGAAATGGAAGCTTTGACTGGGCACTTTGTTGAGCCAGAAGAGTGACAGGGGATTTTGCTCTTGGCAGCAGGGTGGTCATGAGCTGCTCAAGGGCTTGAACCACAGGCTGACCTAGGCACTGTAAGCAGGGAACAGAGGAATGAGTGGTTTAAACATTCTCTCTGTTAGTATGCAATGAAAATTAAACAGATGGGGCCATCATAATTCAGCAATATTCAAATTCTCTTTCTAAAGATACAGAAGGCAAGGATTTGATGATCTAAACTAAATCCTAGAAAGGAGTAGCTCTAAGTAGTCCTGGAGCTTCAATATGAACATTGCAATATTTGTAAACTTCTTAAAGTGACAATTGCCTGTCAGGGACTAATTCCTGCTACAAATTGTGATATGTGTGAATCATTTTCAGCTTTTTCTCAGTGTCCATTAATAACCCCTGCAATAGCATGCTTTATTTCATTCTAAGCATTTATTGTCTTCTGGAGGAGGGTGGGGAAAGGAACACAAGACCATTGGATTGCAAGAAAACTGTGTGAGACTGGAGAAGGGAGAGATTATTTTTGTTTCTGGATAAAGTGACTCTTTGGTTTCATATTCATAAACTCCTAGATACCTGTGTCCAAGTAGCCTGATGGGGATGACTCGTGTGTGACATTGAGGATGATGAATGCTGTGTTGTTTTCTTGGTTTGGGCATCTTCTGGCTACAGAGTATATTCTTGTTTTAATAACAGGAAGAGATGTGGCACTGGGCTATAAAGTCATTAAACCCCCCTCCTCTACCAGAGCACAGGCCCACAGCTAGTGAGTCATCCCTGCCATGATCTTGGTATGAGCAGCACATTCTTCAGTGTTTACCAGTTTTACCGGTGTTAATTTTGTCCTGTCATGCTTAATCCCTGCCCTGTTGCTCCTTTTGCCCTGCTTACAAACGTCTTTGCATTTATATTTATTTCATTCCAACCTTAACAGTGCTCTTGCAATCCTCTCCAGGGCTAAGTTGACATAAGAGTAAGACTGAACCCATAGAGTGGAACCATATCCTTCACATTTGATTTAAATGAGATATAACAGTCCTCTGTCCTGAAGGTGTGTGTCCTAACTCTAGCAGAAAAATGATTTACTAAATATTCTTTGTAAGCAATTGTAGAAAAAAAATGTGTTTCCACTCCTTACTGTAATACCATGGGATTTGTTTGTTTATTTATTTATGAGAATTAATTGGATACAGAAACTAAATACTTGCTTGTGTGTATTTTTCCACACCAAGTGGTTGGTAGTAATAACAGATAGGACAGCAAAGAAGAATAATGGAAGAAACAGTGAAGTACTGAGGTTAAAGGGATTGTAGGAGGAAGAGAAAACAAGCAAATGCACCTTCATGCCATTTTGTTGCCCTTCCCTAGTCTAAGCATAGTCTGTATTTCACAGCAGTGAAGATAAAATTTGCCCATATTCAAACAATACATAATGTATTGTCTCTTTCCTTTTTCACTGCTACCCAGCATAAGTAGACAAGGAAAATTAAGGATAGAATTTGTTCTTATCCACCTTGATTTTAAGTGAGGCAACAAGAATAGATTTAAATTGTTTATTGATTCAACATTTTTTTAATGTTTGTCGCTAAATGCTTATTGGGTGGACAATTGATGTTAAGCATAGCAGAAGAACCAAAGGAAAAGACAGGATCAGATAAGTTGCATGCTGCTTATCTTCACTTTAGTCCTGAGAGTACTGTGGAGAAAATTCAATTGTTTCCAAGCACACTAATAAGAAAGTGGTTAGGAATACTCAACACAGGCATACCAAGGGCAAATGATGCTTGGTGATCTGGATTGCCTTCTCTCAAGAAATGGCAGCTGGCTGGGTGAAAAAGGAAGAGTAGTGGATGTTGTTTATCTTGACTCTATCAGGTTATTTGATCCTAATTCTATGAACTATATTCTTATAAATGAACTAGGTAGATATAGATTTGTTGAGGGATCTACAGAGTACATGAAGAACTGGATGGGCCACTGGGCTTAGAAAGTAATGGGCAGTACTTCAAAATCAGTGTTCTGCCACTGTTTAATGTGTTCATCAACCACCTGAATGATAGAAAAGAGCTCTTGCCAAGCTTGAGGATTGACCCCAAGCTGGGGGAGGGGGTGGAGGGGCAGGACTCTGATAAAGGGCAGACAGACCTCAGAAAGCTAGAGGAGCTGGCAGATAGGAAACTTGTCCAATTCAACAAAGACATGAGCATCTGGGGTGAACAGCCCCATGCTCACTACAGGCTGTAGGTGAGCTAAGCAGGTAACAGCCCTGCAGGAGAGGATCTGGAGGGTCCTAGTGAGCAGCAGGTTCAACATGGATCAGCAATGTGTCCTTTAACAATGAAGACTTGCAGTACACTGAGCATAAGCAGCAGGTTGATGCAATTATTCTCCTCTGCCCTGCAATATGGAGGCTGCCTCTAGAATTGTCTCCATTTCCACTCACTCCTACCCTCAAGAGACATTTACAAACTGGAAGCTGGAAGGAGTCCAAAGAAGGACCACTGAGATGACAAAGGAACTGAAATATGTGACATTCTAAGAGGAGACTGACAGAAGTGGTTTGCTTAATTCAGAAGAAGAGGCATTTGAAGGGGAATACTTGACACATTAAACAGTGTAGTGGATGGTTATTAGAATATAGAAATCCAGACTCTTCTCAAGTGTCAGTGATAAAGGACAAGAAGGAAAGGATGAGAAATGCATCATGGAAAGTTCCTCTTTGTTGTAGGGAAAAGAAATTCTCCTTACAGATTGTAGAGCAGTGGAACATGTCACACAGAGAGATTGTGAAGTTTCTGTCCTTGAAGATATTCAAAATTCATCTAGAGAGACCTCTGAGCAATCTGATACAACTTTGAAGTTATCCTGCCTTGAGCAGAGGGTTGGGCTAGGTGATCTTCAGACTATTTTTAACAAAAATCTGTCATTCTGTGAAGTTCTGAAAGTTCCAGAGATGAGGATCCTATGAAAATGTGAAATTTTTTGAGGACTGCTTCCTTTGCAGACCTGGTGTCTATATGCATGTTTTCCAAGGATTGGAAGTTCTTACACCTTTGTCTGCTGTACTGTAAAAACCTTCACTGAAGTTTAGTTCTCTATCTAGGTAGCTGTATTCTGTGATGCAGTTATTTCTGCACTTTTTCTTTGAGAAATTATAAAGACAGAGCCATGAAGGAGGTTTCCCACTATTTAACAACTCTTTTCTAAAACTTCTCTGATGAGCTATTCCATTATTTTCAGACAGGCTCTTCCATTGGTAAAAGCAGTCATTTTCTTTCAGAGGTTAACTTTAGAGGAATAGGTCACTCTACACTTTTTGAGAATGTTGACACAACTCAGAAAAGGAAGGAGTTTCTAAAGGTCAGCAGAAAAATTAGTCACAGCTTTTTTTTCAGTCCTGTCCTAACATTTCCCCCTTTTTTAGCTTGGTTCTAGAACGAACTTGATTTGCAATCAAGAAGCAGTTTTAGAGGACTGTTGCAAGAATTCTGATTTTACTGTTGAATACTGCATCTCTGCAGGAAATTCCATATTCACCAGTAAATTCAATATTCATCAACACTTATTTATTATAAACTGAAATGATATGTACCTTCTGCCAAATTAAATTCTAAGTGGAAATGCACTTGAAGAACAAATAAAACCCAGCTTTGGGAGACATGGAATCAGTCACAGATTGGCTTGGAAAGGACCTTAAAGATCATTTAGTTCTGACCTCCTTGCCATGAGCAGGGACACCTGTCACTAGATCAGGTTGCCAAAGCCCCATCCAGCCTGGCCTTGAACACTTCAAGGGATGGAACATCTAAAAGTTCCCTGGACAACCTGTTCCAGTGCCTTTCCACCTTTACAATAAGGAATTTCTTCCTCATATCCAATCTAAACCTCCACTTTTTCAGTTTAAAGCCATTCCCCCATGTCCTATCTCTACATGTACTTGTGTTAAGAATAACCCTCTTCTTTTTTCATTGTGTACTCTGTATGTGTGGAAAGCTTGGGCATTTTTAAAAATCAAACTCACTATTTTTCACTTTTTAAAGGCCGATTAGCAACTGTCCAGGACCTTCACCAGTTTCTTTCTGATCACTTCACTCTTACTTAATGAAATATGAATGATTTATCACCTTTGTAGTCAGTTGCAATGACAAAAACGTGCAAACATAAACATGTGCAAGAAAAATTACAACTGAACTGTAGAAAGGATAGTTTGAAGCATAAAGATGAGATGACTTCATCTCTTTACATTTTCCCTTGACAACTCTCATTGGAACAAAAGCTGCTTGAGTTGTTTACTGTTGCTTGTTCTTAGACAGAGCTCAGAGTGTGAGGTGCCTTTTGACCGTGGTATGAGATGCACCCTTAGAAGGAATAAATATGCTGCCTGCAGTCTGTCTGGTCGGTCCTGCTGAGTGCTGATATGTATAAACACCTTCCCTGTTTTGCCTTCTGGCTGTGCAAGGGCAGGAAAAGGGACTATCCCTTTCTTTCCTCTGAGAGTGAGGGGACTTCAGCTCTGAAAGGATGTGTTGGCAAGCAGATATGGGAATACTACACCTAACTGTTACTACAGCAGTGAGTGGAATGATACATGGTACCTCAGGGGAGGATGGGATTTTCCTTAAAAGAAACATAAATACAACCCTCACATTTCTGCCCTTTAGATTTCATACCTTTCATACAAATGCAGCAGTATCACCCTAATTCCATGATACTTGAGAGCTTTAATAACCTGCTCATCTCTGGAAGATCCAGGGAAATGTCTCAGATATTCTTAGTCCAAGTGTGGAGACTCTAAAAACCTTTTATCAATATGGGGATGTATTTGTAATTGTGCTTTTTTGCTTTTTACAAGTAACTTGAGTGCCTCATGCCAAATATTGGAATATCTAGTGTGCCTCTGCCTGTGTGTCTGTCTGTGCATGTCTCAAGAAACCTTAGCTGATTCTTTGCAAGCATAAAGGTCTTATAAATGCTGGCATATCTCCTTCCATTTTTCATCACTAAATATTGCAGTTTCTCTGTATCATTCTGGCTTTACCAGAGTTGCAGGTCTCCAACCTCCTCTCTAAAGTTTTATTTCTCTTCAGCCCTGCATGACGCCATCTCCAATTCAGCCTTTGCTCAGAGTATTTAGTTTCCTTAATGATTTTCATTAACTTCTTTAGGTTCCCATCTGTTTATTGCAGCCATGTTTTAGCATTTGTATAATTATGTCAAATAAATGTTTCTCAATGATTGCCACAGTAGCCTTCTCTGACCCAGTCAAACAACTTTTATTGAAAACAGTGAGAATACTGGGTCTGTTGATGATTGTAGGATGCTCTTGTGCATGAACTGTGTGTGGATGTGCAATTTAACAAAGGCGGGGGAAAATCAAAATATTTTATACTGTATCTGGGAAGTATTGGCTGAGTTGCACCTTTTTCTTCACAAGTCTAAATCAGGATAATTCTAATGATCCAACCTTAACCCAGACTTAGTCAACAGTTTATGACCAAAGGACTTTATAGGTGTAATTCAGCCTTTCCGGGAATGGAGGATGGTAATGATTAGACTAAAATATATTAATCAGTATTATTTACTACACAGAATAGATAGCTGTAGCTACTAATATAGTGTTATTGAAGCAATAGCCAAGCCATGATATCAAAGTCAGCAAAGGAATTATGGAGAGATTTATGTTGCACATTCATACCAATGACCATGAGCAAATCTCTTTTGCCCATGCTCAAGGAGTAACCTGGAGAAGGGTCTCCACTCCAGGGAGGAATCTCCACACACACTCCAAGAGGTGTGACGTTCGAAGACCCTGTGGTTACAAAGCAGGACAGGGGTTTCACAGTATGAAGTGATTGTCGGTCATAGGTCTCTAGGCCAGCGGTGACAGCTCAGCAACTTGAGATAAATTAGCAGCATTACAACTCGTTTGTTGCTTTATGAGGAACTTTCTCTGCCACGTGCTCACTGGTGCCAGTTTCTGTCAGAAAATGCTGTTCTTCCTCAGAGTGTTTAACTTTTGGATTGATGAGTCAGACTGGTCTCAGCATTCTCCAATACTAAAGTAGTGTGACCCCCCTTCATCCAGCACTTGTAACTTCTGTAAATATTGTACAGTTCCAGGCCTTTTACCTCCAATTAGGCAGGGCATCCTGCTACAAAGGCACCATATATGTGTGCACATATGTAAAAAAGGAAAAAGAGACAAGGCAGAACAGGGAAAGACTCCTAAGTACATTGGAAGAAAGACACCTTATTAAAACTGAATTGCAGACCATCTTCTCACTTCAGCTAGGTAAAGAAAGGGAATCTACAGGTGCTCAGCCAATTGTTTCCACCTAACCAGCAGTTTCATGAGATAAAATAGAAGGCAGAGACTATAGGGGTTTACATGAGAAACATAAGATAATCACATTGTTTGAAAATATGTGACTCTACTGGGGTTTATTAAGGAAACTATATCTAGCAAGACATGTACAGCAGAATCATTCATTGTTCAGGCAGTGGTAAAACTTGAAGCACAGTAGTGGCAAGTTTGGGTGCGCCAATCAAAAGCCAAAAATCAGAGATCTGAAAAAACGAACTATACAGAAAAACTGAAGGAATTTGTTCTTCAGTTTTAGAAGGAGAAGTCTGACCTCTCAGGTGAGTAAATGGTGTTGCAAAAAGGCACAAGAGATTCTCCCAAATTTAGGCTACCAATAAACCATGGGTGTAAATTGCAGCAAGAAATACCCAGGCTGAATGTCAGAAAAATTCTTCTGGTGGTAAAGACAGTGAAACACTGACATGTTTTTCATAGGAGGCTTTCATCCTTTTAGGAACAGCCATGTCTGATTGGCTGTGAGGAAAGAGGATTTTCTAGGTGGTCTCTGGAGGTCCCCTCCAGTCTTCTGACACAGAAATTCAAAGACATTTGATTAGTTTCCTGTTTTGTAGCAACAAAGAGAATGTAGGCTACTTGACCTAAAATAAGAACCATATTTTGAACATTTTCAGCTGACCCCAGAATCCTATGCCTCTATTAGCTTATAAAGCTGGAATTAAGGATGATGGTAAGAAAACGTGTTTTATTTTTTGAGATGCTTAAAAATATTTTAAAAAATTTAAAAACTCCAGTAGTTGTATTAAATTATAGGGGCTAAATGACATTGCAAGAGAATTCTTCAGCACCCTCTTTCAAATAGAAAATAAGTTTATTCTGAGATACTGCATTTCCCACTTTAGCTCCTGTCTGTTCTAGCAGGGCTGAATCTCTGACTGAGAGATGTGGTCTGACAATTGCTAGGGCTGCAATACACTCTTTTCCAAGCATCTTTCAGTATTGTTAAAATATGAGCATCTCCTCTAACTAGAAAAATATTGTCATCTTGCACAACGACTTCTCTGTAAGGCAAAAATAAAATACACCCTGTTGTACCAACTATATAGGGAAACAAACCTTTAGATGACAGTGTACATGGGGGCATCTGGAAGCCCTTCTGTAAGTCATGGAAAGGATCTGGATATGAGTGGTAGATGTTAACCAGACTGTCAGCATTTCAGTAGGGGCAAGGAAAGGCTGTAGAAATAATGTTTTAAAGTGTTTCCATTCTTTTTGACATGATATAATTTTTCCAGATGTATTTTTGTTGCTTATTTAAGAGGTAACAAATCCTTTCTATTAAAATTGGGGATCTTAATTTTTTTCCATCAATCATTCATATTCTCTGAGGATGTGGTAATCCCTGTGGAGAACTAAACTACCAAATCAAGTAAAAGTCAATTTTGGGAGGTGGCATTGCTGCTAGGAGAGTGCTGCTAAAGGAAACTAGTTTTATCATTGGGGATAGTAGGATTTTCTAGAGTTGTACCCACTACTGTGATATCTGTGGTCTTTTGTGGTTTTTTTCTCCACAATGGTTATTATCATGCACCTATTTCGTAACACAGGATATGTCACTGACAGCTCCTGTAACTTCTGCTGTGGAAGAAGGTAGAACTAAACAGCAGGGGAGATTGCTCTGAAAAGAGTGCAGAGTAGATTTTTCCTTGGTGAAGTTATATTTGAACACCATTATGACCCTCTCTCTGCATTCACTTGAGCTCTAGGATAGCCAGGTCACTTTAGCAACCATGACAAACTATAGAAATCCTCTCTGAGACTGTCTCTTCCTGCCAGGCATGAAAGAGCTGAGTCACTGATGATCTCTAGGCCAGACTGAGCTGAAGATTCCCAGCAGGGCTAACTCATGTTTCAGCAGGTTTTCAAGTGCACAGACATCCCACAAATGTGGGGGAAAGGGCCTTACTCCTCCCTTTTTTCCTATGACCACAGCACTGCTATGCAAGCAAAAGTGATAATACCCCACCAAAGAAGGCCTTTTGTAGCTAAAGCACTGCACTGGTGTCTTAGTTTAGGGCAAATCTGGGAGGAAACCTCCGAAGGGCTTCCCTCCAGAAAAGCAGATCCAAGACACTCCTCCCCCCAGCTGGTTCGGGAAATAGACTTCCTTGGAGAAAAAGTGGAAAAAACTATTTATTTAACAAACAAAACACCCACAAGCATAAAGAATGAACAACACTACACAATAAAACCTCTTGCCATTCTGAAAAGATGGCAAATTCAGAAAAGTTTTTTCCGTGGATATGTCCTTGGGTTTTCTCTCAGTCTCTCTCTCCGAGGCTCGGGCCCCGCATCCCGGCTGCAGTGCCGCTTGGGGGGAGCCCCCTCCCTGGGTGATGATCCTGGGGTCCCCAGATTGAACAATAGCAGAACAGTCCAAAAAAAACCCCTTCAGTCTCAGCTAATTAAAATTAAAAACCAGCCAAAAAAAAAACCAAACCAAAAGAGGGAAAAAAAACAAGAGAGAGTTTTCCGCTGTCTGTGTCAACAACCCAGAGTCCAGGAGCAGGAACGTTGAAGGTGTTATCTCTATGTTTTGGAAACAACTGCCTCAGATGTTCCACTGTTTCTACCTCCTTCTACCCCCTTTGCTCTCAGATCCAGTCTTAAAGGTGCAAAACTTATTTCTGGGCTAAACCAACGAAATGGGGATAAAAGCATCATACAGCCAGCCTAGGACGACTGGTAATCTGGGCCTTGTCTGAATCCACTGTAGGTCCCACAAGACGGTCATTAATTCTCTTACTCTTTGTATTTCCTCCTGTATTTTTCTCCCTGTTGTAACATTCTGGATGACGCTGGAGTTTGTAGAAAGACTGTGAGTTTGACGTTGACAAAATATTGTGAAATAGTTTAGAGATGTCTCCTAAACATGTAAAGACTTGTAACAGAGGAGCTGCAGGCTTGGCCTTGCACCTTTTGGCAATGGCAAAGAGAAATCTACTGAACATGCAGTATCTGGCAATTTCCTGCCCAATTACCATTGGGGGCATGATTAATAATGGACAGAAAGCAAGTTCACAAGGACGAATTTGCTGTAGGCTACAGTCAACTGGTCTGAAACACCCATCTTTCAGATAGACATCTGCTATGACTGAGATGCTCAAAAAGGTGGCTGCATTTCAAATGAAGACGTTTGATTGTAGTAATGACATCAGTTTGGGCGTAGTTAACTCACCCTCCTACTATTGGATGCTAATTAATGGGAGACAAATAATGTCTGCAAAAATAGTATCTGTTTGAGGACAAATAAAATGCAGTTCAGTGTATGAGTGCTCCAGAAGGGTGTTTGCATCCTGCCTCTACCACCCCAGCAGTTTGAGGCATGAAAGAAATCACTGCTAGAACATACTTTTAACTGCACACGCACAGGGTTGAACAGATTTGTTTCCATCTAGCACATGGTGCTCATGCTGTCTGCCCTGCCTGTACCATTCTCAGGAGACTGAAAACTGTAACTTTCTCATTGTTGCACAGATGTTTTTTGAATCTTGGGGGAAGAAGTTATTTTAGGACATGGTAGTTCACCAGGTGAGACTGAATGAATTTACACACTAGTCATCTTGGCTCCTTCCACTAGATGGTTTTGACTAAATCATTTGTTCTTCTAGATCTTCACATTAGTTTTTAGATCACACAAGGCTGTGATGAATTTGAAAGTTATAAGCAATAAGTTCTTGTTACAAATAAGAGCAGTTTGAATCTGGGGTAAACAAGAGCAGTTACTTGAATCTGGGGCACCAAATCACTCTTACACAGATTGCAGAGTATGTGTGGGACACTTGAAACCTACCAAGTCCCTCCTAAAAAAAAGAAGAAAAAGTTCTCTTGGCTTCTGTTGATGTCAGTATTAAACTGATTCATATTTCTGAGGCTGAATGATTTATAATGACCTCAATAATGCTGAGGGTAGAGATACAGCAATATAGCAGTCTCTATCTAAGCTGAAGGCAGAACCTGGTAGAACAGATTTCTTCCTCTAATAAAAAAAGGGTTTATACGAATCCCAGACAATATAAGATATTAAGGTAAAACACGATCAAATTTATTTATTTTTCCTCCAGCTGTGTATGCAAATCTCTCCTTCTCACTTCATAGGAATGTGCTCAGAAGAAGGGTATTAGGTAAAATAAGGACAGAGAAATAACAGTGACAGAGTGAATGGTATTTGGAGATGGATTTAATTATCTAGTGTATAATAACTTCCTTTAAATTCTATCTATTTTGTTGGCTTATTAAGGAATACATGCGATTCATACGTGCCCTGTCCTATATTACCATAATTTTAGCCATGTGTTAAGGAAAGTAATGAAATTTTGGATCTTTAAGGTTATTGTTTTATGCCTGAGGCCCCAGAGATTTTGGGAACAAAACTCATTTCAAAGCAAAATCCCTTATCAAGGGAGTGTGCGGGGGTGGGGTTTGTTGGACTAGATGTCCTACAAAAATCCCTTCCAACCCAATATATTCTATGACTCTGTGAAATTGAATCCGAATCCAAGCCTCATGATGACCAGACCCTGGACCTGTCTGACTGGAACATGTCTGCCCCAAGGCTGAGGTTTGACATCCTGCCACTTACAGCTTATCAACTCCTTCAAACACACAGTGCTGCCTTCTGTTGTTCTGGAACAGCTGTTTGCAGCAAGTATGACCTGAAATATTCTGGAGAACCAGTCTGGTTGAAATGCTACAAAAACCATACATGGATATATAATTTTAATTCCCTCTCCACTTTGCAGCACGAACAATCCAACAGCATTTGCCATTCCCTTGGCTGTCTCAATGCAAGAGTGCAGGGTAACACGGAGACTCTGCCTTTCCTCCAGATAGCAAGTTTGGTTATAGCAAATATCTTGGAGGGATGTAAGATTGTTATGAGTGTAGGTCAGGCCTGTAAAAAGGTATATGAATGCTGCCTACAAGACATTGAAATAAACCATTTGACTCACCTGCAGCCACTGCTGCTACTGACTCCTCTGTTGCAAAGAGCTGTCAGGTAGCCCAGGAGTTTGACTTAATGCTCTTCTGATGGGTGAGACAACAACATTAAACAGCAACACCATGACAACCTGTAAACACTACTTTGGAGCAAACCCAGATGGAATTTATTCACCTCACAAAAGTACTGGCTCTCATATTACAATCTCAAATTACAAGGGCTACTTTTTCACACAGAAGGTATTCATCTGAAAATTGATATTCTAAATCTTTGTGTTGCTACTGTATGTGAATTGTTGTTGAAATACCAAATTTATGGTTAACTGGAATTTGTACTTCTGAATGTTCTTAAAACCAAGAACGTGCTCATATATGCAGATATATTTGCATGTACATGTATATGTGTTTGTATATCTTTCTAAGCAAAAATAAAACATTAGGTATAGGTTGCATCTTTCTGATTTTATAGCCAGAAATGTATGCATTATCTGATTCTTTTGCTCCTATCACTTTGCTTTTACCATTAATCTGATCTTATTCCTGTCCTCTTCTAAGAGCTGGACTTGATGCACAGAATCTAGAAAAAAATCCTGACCATCTTTAAGAACCAGATCAAACTTCCACCTCTGAGTCTGCATGGAAAGTGCAACTTCTGCCTGCAACTTGTTCTGGTGACAAGTCTTAGAGCACAGCTGCAGAAACTGAAGCTGAATCTGCACTCGCTCACCCAGCTCTCAGCCAACAAAGATGCCTATACTAGTTTAAAAAGTGCTATTGCCCAACTGCTGAGTGCTGCTAAGGTGGGAACTGCATCTGAACTCCTGGTTTGTCTGCAGGTGTCTTCATTAAACACTGTGGTTTCAGAAGGTCTGAGCTAATAGGTGGGGGCGTTTGCCACAGCTCTTTCTGAGAGTGGTGTCATCCACTGGCTTCCTCTGGACATGGGGGTGAGAGGTGGGTGAAGATGAATGTTTGAGTGAGAAGGACTGAGAGGGATTTCTTTTGTTTCTGTTTATATTGCTTATGTTTATACAGTGACATAACCTCCTTTTGAAATTCAAAGAGAGCATTAGTGCAACTTGTGCATGTGTATAAATGTTTTCAGCTACCTCCAAACAGTAATTCAGTACTGATATTCTGAGATAATGGAAAGTTGAGGTTTGCAGGCAACAGGAACTGGTATCCTTGCCCCATCAACCACTAATAGGTCACTAAAAGTTCAAGTCCTGAATGCAAGGGAGTAGCTTTCTAAGCAGCCTCTGCATGAGCAAAAGTCCACAACACTTTTGCCTCTCGGAGACAATGAGTTGCAGTCATAACTTCTCCTTGCCTTTTAGCAGGGGCGGTTACTCAGACGTCCTTCAGCATGAGTTTGCAAATTCCAAACTGAAAGCAAGTGTTAGTAAGAATGTTATTGCCATTTTTTGTTTTAATTTCTTGTATTTATTTAATGAGATTTTCTTGTGTTGGGAATATTTTTTGTTTTGTGTATAGACAAGTAGATAATTATTCTTCCTGGCTTCTATTTTAAAATAGTACCATTGCAAAGGGAACAAATTCAACAGTAAATCAAAATATATTTTATTTACCCATAGATGGGGTTAAGGAGAAGAAAAATCTGGTATTTTTTTCATCTGAAGTGTCTGATTGAGAAGTATATTTGTTTGAGTGATGAACATGTGTATTAGTTTTGTCCTGCCTATCCTGTGGGGATATTAAAGTTCCTTGTCAGTCACAGCTGGAACTGCTGCAGCTCATAGCAACTTCAGAGGCCAAGAAAAAGAATTGGATTAATTATAAATTGACTACTGGTTAATTAATTGTGGTCAGCTGTTATTTTAACTTTTGTGCCTCCAGTTTTAAAGACAGAGGCAGACAAGAGTTATGTATCACCACTAATGAGCATATCAAAGGGCTTCTTACAGAAGTTCTAAGCAGAAGTGTCAGGGTTTTTCCCAGTTTCAGTTGAGCAACTGAGTACTAGTAAAGCAATGATGTCTCTGCCTAGAGAGCTCTGCTAGAGTAGTTTTTAAGCTCACCGAGGATATGAATGGTATTGGTAGGAAAGGGTCCTTTTATTGGTTCTCTTGCTTCTCTCCCGTCACAAAAAACAGCTGATTATCAGAAGTCCTCGTATCTCCTTTTGTTTTTTAAGATAAGCTGTTTAACACTTGGGCCTCATTTAAAATTTGCACCATACACTTCATCAGCTGAGGAGCCAGGTGCATCCTACAGTTTCTCCTATGCTGTAAAACTGGGGCGGTAGGAAGATGTTGCACTGAAGAAAATGCAAGGGATTAAGGGAAGCCAAAAGGCGGTCAGGCTGAAATGTGATGTGTTCTTCATTAAAATCTAACCTCGGTTGAAAGCTACAACAGTGCCTCTGCTAATTGGTTGTGTTTTGTGCTATTCAAACACATCAGGAACTTGTTTTGCCTCTTCCATTCGACCTCCATGCAAGTAGTTACGAACTGTAACAAGCCGAAGCAGTAAATTCTGTCCCACAGCTGTTGTTTCTCAGGCTAAAACTCTGAGGCACGTAGTGTACCAAAACGTTTATCTCAGAAATTATTACTTGTGTATCACAGGATAAACAAAAGGTAGATTTTATAAGGGGACATAATTAGCTCCTTTGAGGCTGACACAATGTTTGTGTGCTTAGCACTAACTCACAGATGGAAGTGAGTATTTGGTCATACACATGGATATCATTAAAAGCACTAAAGTAAATATGCAGCAGAGACATATTGTCAATGTAAAATAATGAAATGCACAAGCCTGCAGGCAGGCGCTAAAGCTTGCCTTGGATTTCTAATTCTTAGAATAGTGGTTGCTGTAGAAAAAGCATGAATTTAAGATAGTTTCACGTAATGTCCACTTATCAGAAGTGAGACTTGTGATAAAGCAGCCGCAGCTGGACGTGAGCACCTTCTTGGGACAGTGGCAACCGTGCTGAGGCCGTGCAAGGGTAATGCCAGTGCCAGCTCAGGGTGCTGTCTGGGGCTGTGAAAAGCTGCCTCAGTCTCTTGGCTTTGTCTCCCAACTGACTGATGCCTCTTCTTAGGGCAAGACCTTGAGAAAACTGCTTAGCAAGCCAAGGAGAAGGGAGAACGGCATTTAAATTCATGAGTGCTCTCTTGCCGCAGTTTTCACCGCTCCGGTTTTCTCCCTGTTTACAGTTAGTTTTCAGTACTTTGCAGGACAGGCAATTTTTAACTCATCAGTGGTCGTACAGAAGAGATCAGTTTCACAGTAGCACCTCCCTTTAAGCTTTGCAGCTTCAGAGGGGGTTCTTGTTTGGTTTGCCTTTCCCCAGAGGGCTCTCTCTCCTGCGTTTGCCGAGTACTGTGGATGCACATCCCCACTGTAGGTGCTGTCTCTAGGGGGACGTGGAATTGCACACCTGGCAAATGCAAGGAGGTGGAATTGTGTGGCTGGAAAATGAAAGCCAGGTACTTGAGGTCCTTCTTTTACCTGGGTTAGCTGCTGGCAGAAGGTGGGGGGGGGAAACAGCTGAAGGGGATTTGTATCAAGAAGTAAGACTGAAAAGTGGGAGAATATTTACTTTGTATAATTGTGTATTTGTATTTTATTATGAATCTAGGTTTCCACTTCCTTCCTCATGTTCTGTTTCAGGAGAAAGGAAAACAAACCTGTTTTAAACTTCCCCAAAGATATAAAGACACTAAAGCAGCACTTTTGGTGACACTTTCAGATGATGTCTATTTTTCAACTGAGCCTAGACGCAAGTGTCTTACACAAGCTAAAAGTTTATCAACATTTAAAAAATATTATCCATTTAAAAATCTACTTGATGGTATATTTAAAAAGAAGGTTTTTTTACTCATATTAGCATAAAACCTAGGTCTTGCTATTTTCAGTGTCAGGACACACTGTCATCCCAATCATCAATTGTTTCATGACAAGATGCTGTCACCACTTTAGAAATAAGACACTGAAGTCTCTTTCCAACGGAGAGCAGACTCATGTCCTGTTTAGCTGTTGGTAGTGCTAACTTCCTGCTTGCAAATTCTTTTCACTGGCCCCTTTGGATAGAGATCAATAAGCTTTAGTCTCTTGGAACTTCTTACAATGTAACTCTGGCAGCGTCTTGCTCCTGAGGGACAGGCCAGTGCCACAGCACCTGGCACACTCAGTCTCTCCAACCCAAAAGACATTTCTTCATTCTTTTACTTTCACAAAAGGTCTATTGCCTGCACTTAGTACCAACACCTGTATGAAAGCAGGTTTAGTGAAGGCAAATTAGCTTTTTCTATTTTCTTGCAAATGTAACAAGTGGAAGAACACTGAGCAGTTTTACACGGGGGTATGAGGATGTAATTAATCTGGGCTAGTGGCAGAAATGTGAAACACCTATAACTTATTGTGGTGTTGACAGCTCTTGCCCTGGTTTCATGATTGCTAGTGTTTGCCTGAAAGCCTCGAGTCCTGGAAATAAGAGGAAAATATACACAAACTTGAAATTCCTTAAGGAAAAACCGTTTCTAACTCCCCTGGAGACAGACCATATCTAGGTAAGAATTTATGATTTAAACTTCAGAAGTAAAAAACCTGGAGACAAACAGAAAAGATGTAACTATTTGTTTTAATCCAGATCTGTGACAGTTGTATTTGACAGCACCAGTTTTGTGTGAGGACGAGCCACCATAGATACATGGCCTGTGTAGAGGGAGGAGGCCCATTGTACACTGGGATTGACTCTGCCTTCATTTTGGATGTCTTCCCTCTCTCACTGCCTGTAGTAGTTTCACATTACTCTTTTTCAAACCATGCCTTAAGCAGCAGTCAGAACAGACTGCAATAAGCAGATCATGCTGATAGGTTCTAAGTCAAATGAATGAATTCCTCAGTATTGTGCATTTAGTGCAGTAACTCTTTCAAATAAATCTTGGTAAAGCGAGTAAGTACCACAGTAGCTTGAAGATCAGGCCATCAAGGCAGAAAGAGTTTGGCATGCAAAGGAAGTGCAAAGCTATCCTTATATTCATGCAAAGCAACAGAGAAATTTTTGGACTGGAAAAAAATTTAACCTGAAATGATAAAAATGTCAGCCTATTTCATGGTAAGTTGTTCAGAGTGAGTCACGCAGAGCCTTTAGGGAGGGGGAAGTGGAATCCCCTACTCAGTTTAGGGTGCGTAAACAGGCTGGTTGATTTTTATTACTACTTTTTCCTCTCACATTGGATTTGTTTGTGGTCATATCAGTGAACCACACACGATTCCTTATTTAGGCTTCTTTTCTTTGTTAGTTTGCTGGGCTGCCCAGAACCCAAGATGGTTGTAGTTAAGACAACAATCTGTGCAAATTAGGAAAAAAAAAAAAGCACAACCAAACAAAAACCAGCTCCCCTTCCTCTCACCAAAAAAAAAAAAAAAAAAAAAAAAAGAAGAAAAAAANAGAGAGAGAGAGAAAAGAGAAAAAGGTGGTTTAAAGAGATAGTTAAAATGAGTAAGAGACATTGTGAATGCTTGAATCTGTGTATTGCTTCATAGGCAGTGAAATTGTATAGATGGAATGTGTAAGAGCTAAGAGACGGCACATAAACCAGATTCCTAATGCCACCATAATATTGTTTAGATGCTTCTGGGAGAAATAAACCTAGGGTATGAGGAAATTGCTTTTGAGAGATCAATATGAGCTACATTAGCTGAAAGTTTTTTAACAGTGTAGCCTGTTATTTCTCGTTTCTACAGCTACATGAGCTTCAGGCTAGATGCTGCAAAGGGGACACCTTAAGTTTCAAAAGGAATCTCAAGGGCAGAGTTACTAGCAAAAACAGGAAGAGGAAATGTCCTTTCTCCCCCTGTTAGGAGAGTTATTTCAGGACTCATAGAATTGTGTTTTGTTTTTTCAAGCTATGGACTTTCCCCACAGAACCAATCCACTGTACTTCAACAAAAGAAATAGATGAAAATCTGAACCCTTGCATATCAAAACAAGAGGCCCCATTCTCTTCCAGGGAGGTTGTACAAGACTTTAGTTGAAAAGCCTGAGCTGGCTGATGCCAGGAGCCAGGAAGCACGGGGACTGACAGCACTCTACCTTCTGAAATCTTAGCTGAAAAGGTGCATATTTTATTTCCATTGCAATTCTGATCAGATAATTTAGATGTTTCTCTTCCTGTCTAAACTCTGTTTCAAAGAAATGGGCTGGGTTTCAAGGCAAACTGTTTCTGATTGTGCATTGGAAAAGCAGGATCTCAGCTCCTAGAAACTTCTGGAAGGTAATGAATCAGTTGAGGATACAGAATTGCTCTTTAGCAGACGTAGACTTGGAACAGCAATTTTCATTTCCTTCATTTGTCTTGCACCCTCCTTTTGTGCTACTGCTTTACTTTTCAAGGCATACGTGAATGAGGGCAGCAAAAGGAGATGTGAGGCAAAGAAACAAGCCTCAAAATTTGAGTTGCCCATGCCAAATAATAGGGACTAGAATTAAAACAGAAAGGAGAAGGGAAATCTGCCGATCTGTTATTATAATTAATTGGCCTCATGTATGACTAGAGCAACAGGTATACATCTCTTTCACAGCAGTTTTCATTTGATTTCTGCCCCCCATCTGCCAGGATGTCAGGTCAGAGAGGAATGATGGCTCACTGCACTGTGACTAGCGTGTTTGGGGCCAGTGAGTAAAGTTATAGGGAGTCCTGGTAAAGAGATGTGGGGTCTGGAGAGACTTGCTAGTCTGGAAGAAAAACTACCTCGTTGTTTAGATATACAACAGCCAAATACAAAACAATTATAGGCAATTTATTCAAAAGGCATAAACAGCAAGAAGGAAGAGAAATTTAAGATGATCTCAAACAACTTTGAAATAATGGAATGACACAGGTACTTTGCACATACACTGTAGAAGCACCAGCCTGAGATCTAGTTGTATTGGTGAACCGTCTTCCCATGGCAAGAGAATGATGATCCACATACTTAGTTTCAGCTGGCAAGTATTTGATACAGTCAGGAGACTTCACACAGTTAATTTGCTGCAATTGGCCTGACTTCTTTTCTTCCTTCTTCCAGCTATGCAGAGCAAATAGCAAGATTTCAGCTTCATACTCCTTGAACCTGGCTGAGCTGCCTTTTTTGCCAGCCTGTGCTGACCATTTACAGCTGATCTAGAGTCCTTTTTGCAGCTTGCAGCTTTCAGATGGGTTTGCTGGGTTTCCAGTGGACCAAGGGACCGAGTTACTTCCATTAAAGTTGACAGTGCCTTAACAATGGTAAAAACAGAAATCTGGTTTTGTGTTAAATGAGGACACCGTCAGTGTGGCCACTCGGTGGATTTGTTCATGAGACTATTCATTTTATGCAGACTAGGGTGACTTACATTAAATGTAGGATCAACCCAAATAGTCAGTATTAACCTTTATAAGATCTGTGGCTGTTAAATATTCATTACACAACTTCAGTGCTGCTTTAAGATTCTGTATCTACTTAATTGTTTCTAATATCAAGACCACAAAGTCCTTAACAGGGCTTCTAGATGGAGCCACAGCAGTCACAAATGGTAATGTCATAAGGTTGTTTAAACCTGAGAGGCTGTGCTGATTCTGGTGCTCCCTCTGAAGAGAGAAGCCACTGGACAGCTTCTGTGCCCCGGGAGAGCCTGCTGAAGTGTGAGGGTAAATTCCTGCCTCTCTTTGTTTGCCTCTTTTCCTCCGTGTGTGATAACTAGCTGATAAAGACGGGAGCTGCAGATGTCCTATCATATTACAAGTACTGCAGCTGAAAATCCTGCAACGGGCAAACGATGAGAGGTTAGTATTACTTGGGGATAAGCAAGAAAGATGATTGCAGTTGAATATAGTTAGATTTGAAAGGTCAGTGAATAGTATTAAGCCTAGAGCGGAAAAGAAAGCCGCTCCTAATGGAAGTCAGTGGAGTGAAATTCCCGTCACAATGAGATACAGGATGGAAAACAGAGGTTAACAGAGAGCACAAAGCAATTGTGAAATATAATTACATTTAATCAGACCAAAGTGAGTTTAATTAGACCAGCTAACTGCTCAATTTTACTTCATATTCATTTGAACATAAGAACTAGTACTAGAAATTGGTGACTAAATTTTTACATAGTGTTTTGGACTTTTGTTGTTCTTTTGTTAAGGGGAAGAGGGAGAGGGAAGTTGAATTTCTCTCCTAAAATGGAATGAAGCCACAATCATTAAACCAGCAGTTATTGAGAATAACTAGGTGGTAGAAGACAGGTGAATAGATCCTTACAGAATAAGCAGCTTTGCAAGGGGAAAATGTTCTGATGTCTGATTAATGGGTGAAGGGAAGATGTTTTAAGTTACAGGGCAAGAAGTGTAGGAAGTGATACCATGGCAGTAAAATAAATTGATAGCTGTCTTTGGACTTGTAGGGATTTGAAAGTTCCTTGTGTGACGAATACTTTTGTTATATTTTCTTCAGTGGTAGAGGGGGGGGTATAAAAGATGAGTTCCATTGCAACTGTGGATTGGGTGTCTGCTTCAAACCCTGCATGGTGGTTGGAGGTTCAGAAAGGCTTTCCAGGGCCTGCATCTATTGTCTTAATGGAATCATAATGACAACTTGTAATGGCAGTCCCTTATGGATCCTTAGAAGCAGCAGTTCTGAATGCTGGAATGACCGTTCCTGTGCTAGCATAGCTGAGGTTCCTACTGGTGCTCCTAACTGCAAGTGGAAGTGAGGACTGTCTAAAAAAATTTATATATATATATACATATACACACATATATATGTATATATATTTAGAGACTTAATTATGTTTCTCCATTGTTTTCAAACAGGCTGCTAAGTTCTGTGGAATCGGTGTAATGATATGGAAGATAAAGTTGAACAATTAGTTGCAAATATGTAGCTAATTATAGAATAAACTGAAGGAGAGATGAACAGGACAAGTCCCAAACATGGAGCTGTTTGGTGCTTACGGATTAAGTATCTCATCAGTTGCCTTTACATGGAGTAAAGGACTTCAAACTGCCACTTTTTCTGAGCTAGACTGTAAATTAGGATTTGATGAGAAACATTCTGTTTTATCACAAATATGTGTGCCTTAAAATAAATTAATTAAGGAAGGGTGCTATAAGGAAGCTATACTCAATTTCCATACCATGAAACTGCTTTTGTGGTCATGACACAATCTAACAGGGTCTACTAGCATTTGGATAAAAAGAGTGGATCTTGGAGCCTTGCCAGTGCTACTTTACATATTTTTTTTTCTGTCAAGAGAAATGGTCATTATCACTTGCCGTGCAGCAGCCATCACCATTTACTGTGTTATATTTAAGAGGAAGTAATATTGGAAAAAACATTTGTTCACAGAAAGATGGGGGTTTGAAAGAAATGGCCCTTGCTTTGAGGGAGATTTCTGATCAAAGAAAAGATCATGGTGGGGGACCCTTGTGTCAGGATTTCTCTGGGGCTCCAGCTCTTAAAACAGCTCCAGCTATTGAAAACAACTGACATTTTACCTTCAGCTTAGGGAACCTTGACATTGCAAGAACAGTTGGTAGATTGTCAAAACCAAAATGACAATGACCTTGATCAGATGATTATCTGAGATGGGAGGTTGAAATGAATAAAATTCTGAAGGCAGTAAGTCAGAGTTAAAATGAGAACTGCAGTGACTGTCAGTACAAATAAAGGTGTACGTGGGAAGGAAAGGAAATGCCCTGATAGAGCTGTCGAGGAGTTTCCTTTGGGAAATAAGTTGTAGTGGCTTTGGTGGCTTTGGTTCCAAGTAATTGATGGGGTCAACTTGTGGATAGTGCTGCAGAAGGCAAAAACAAATGACTTGGACTGAATGAATCAAGTATTTGTTGCCAAGTGTCAGATTAAACAGCTGTTTAAATTACATTGAGCCTCTGTACTTTATTTCTTCAGATACCATCCCTTCAGGACTGAGTTGATTTGATATTATGGGCAGCTCAGAGGAATCTTTGTCCTCTTAAATCCGAAAGGACTGAGTGTCTACTATGTGTATCACACTACTTTGTGGGAAAACAACCTCATTTATCACAGGCCTGCCAAAGACAGGATCATGAGCAGGACACCTGGGTGAGTGATCTCATAGGAGTGGGGACTAACACAATTCCCACTCCACAGAGATCAAGGACTAGAGATGAGTGAAGTACTGGGCAAGAAGAGGTGCAGGCTGAAGTAGCCATAAATTTCACTTTTGTTCTATATACTTTCAAGATTGGGAGTGGATCTAGAATGTACCCCACTCAACTAATTTGGGAGGTTATGAGTGCAAGGTAGGGAGGAAAGTGGGGGACTGTCTTTCTTGAAACTGGTGTTAGAAGGCAAGACATGAGAGGAAAGTCTATGAGACTGGGAAATGTGTGTATTTGTGTGAATGTGTTGGGGAATAGGTGGACTTTTCTTTGTTTGATTCTTTTTTATATTTTTTTTTTTCAGAATATATTTTTCTTATCTTGGATTTGTCATACTGGATCACTTGATAGAAACATGAGGTGGAACCACTTCATAACAGACTTATCAAATAAATCCAAAATTTCCTCTTACCCGGGATTGCTCAAGGATGCTTGTTACCTAATATTTTAAACTATGCTTTAAGTGTCTGCATGTGGGAGTTCTGACTCAGACCTGTGCTTTCTTGACTTGGGCTTTTATTGCAGTGAGTCATTTAAAAGCTGTTCTTGTGTGTCTCTCTATTTCTGGACTCGTGTTTAAAGTTCCTGTAATTAAGAGCTGAAATCACATGTGCGTATAGTAGAAATTCACTTTTGTTTACATACAGAGCTAGAGTTACACTGTGTGTGAGTGTGTGAAGATTTACTACAAGGTATTTCTCTGCTTTCTCTTTTGAAGAGTGTAAGGCAAACAAAACACAGTGGGAAAACTGATTTCAGATTTTGAACAAAGCATGTTCTAAAGTTCTTGTTTGGTGTTAATTCTGTGTCCAGACAAAAAACATAGAATATTTCCTTCTAGAAAGATGTAATCAACCTAAGTTATTGATGCTGAATTCATTGGGAAATAGAGGAAATTAATTAATACTGTATTTTACCGGAAAGAAAGATATTTGTCTGGTTCTGCAGACATTGTAAATATTGATAAAAAGATGCATTTCAAAGTCATGATTATTTTATTGCTCTCCTCCCTAATGCAACAATTGAACCCCAGCTAACAAGGTCTTTGAAGGAGGGTTTGTTTGTTGACAAAACTTGTTCATGAGTATGTTGTCACGATAGACTCTTACAGCATGAGTCTAATTCAAAGTATATAACTGGTGGTTTGACTTGCAGACAGGCTGATAAATACTGTTTGCTATTCCTTAGTTTAGTCTCGCTGTTCAGCTGATCCATTTTGCAAAAGGAGGATTTTCTGCTGGAAACCCAAAGTAAGACCCATTACTGTCCACAGTTTGCTCAGCAGTTTGGCCACCAAGGAAAATGCACCTTGAGTAGCTCATTGGAGGGTGTATTCACTCCTAAAGTGAAGCCAAGGTATTTTCACACACTGTCACAGCAATTGCTCCTGTTCCAAGGCAGGGCTTGATCTCCTGGTGTGTGCATGTAAGGAAAAACCCTGATTTGGAGCCAAGCGGTAAATATGTGTCTGTTTAAGTTTATCCTCCACATTTCAAGCCAGTAAATTTAGTAGAGTAAGTACCTGGATCATAAGTTATTGAGATGCAGCAATCTACAGTAGTAGAACTTGGAAATCAAGTTTTCATTTAGGGTGCAATCAGACCTTTAGAGAAGATGCTGTCTGTAGGATGGTGGAAGCAAAAATGTGACAGCTACATATAGTAGATCATAACAAGAACTCAAGGCTACTGAAGTTGTTTAAAGTTGAAAGCTGGAGAATTTTCATCACTGTGCTTGGCTTTGCCTTTGAGTGAAACAGAAAAGTAATAAGGTTCAATGCTCTGCAGAACCTTACTTTAAGAAGTCAGGATGAGCTGACGTCCAAATAGCTCATACCCTCAAGAAGTACTTACTTTTTTTCCTTTTGAGGTTTTATTTTGGACTGAGAATTGCTTTTAAAAGAGGAAAGGATTGTATTTGTTCTCTTATTATTTGGTATAAACTGCAAGTAAATTGTATATGTCCCAGGACTACAGTGTAAATGCTTTCAAAATACTGGCTGGTTTGTGGTTCTTCTATTTGGCTGGTTTGCTGGTTTTTTGTGTGTGTGTGCTCTTTTCAGTTTTTAAATTTGTTTTGGTTTTTTTATTTTCCTTCATTTCTCTTCTAAAGTAAATTAAATAGAAATGGAGGCATTGTTTATTTATGTGTATTTATATGGTGGTGCCCTGGTTCAGCTCAGTTTATGCAAAAAATATGGAACGTTCGCCTTGTAGCACTAATTCCAAGCAGCATCTGAAGATGGTATCTCTGGATGCAGTGGGAATACTTCACACTTGCAGCCATAGCAAGAAATGGGTTTTATTGTTGCTGACTTGATGAGAGAGGTGGTGTAGGGACTGGTCACATTACTAACAACATGAAGTATTGCCACAGGTTCTTCATAATCTTCCTGGACATCCATTACCTTTACAGACAGATGGAGCAAAGATGCAGGGCCTGATTGAAAAATAAAAGGGCTGTTCTTTTCATTTTAAGTCATTTTTGGTTTTAAGTCATTGCTAATTTAAGTGATCCTAAGAGCCAAGAGCACCACCCAGGACACTGACTGGTCACCCTCCAGGGGTTGGGGACTCACATGGGCAGGTCTAGAAGGTAGGCGGGAGGGTCCAATTCATTGTCCCCGTGTATAAGTATCCATAGATGTGATCTGAGGCTTGAAAAACAGATTTGCAATTCAGTTTCTCCTTGCATCTAAACTACTTGGAATTGTTTTCATGGGATATGAAGATCTACTGCAAAACTTTGCTTCTGTTTTTGAACACAAGGCTTTAAGCAATATGAAAGTTTAGCTCATGGAGGTGAACTAGAAAAGATTTCAGATTGTCCACCCTAGGCTCAGAAACATGAAACCTGCTACAGATTGCAATACCAAATGCATTTTACTTCCATTAACTTTTGCAAGACGTGTATAATGAACTCTTTTCAAATTTATTCAAAATACAAACAAATCTTTGCTTATTTCTATTAGGAAAGCAAGTTGTTTGCTGGAAGCAAAATGAAAATCCATTTGCCATATAAACAGGTGAAAAAATCACAAGCTTTTCACTTGAAAGTGAACATGAAAGCCAACATGAAAGAGAACACATTTTCCAATGCTGTTGTACGTGAGTCTTGGCCAAGGGATATATACAGCAAAAAGACAAACTGGTCTGAAAATGGTTTAGAAAACAGGAAAAAAAAGAGATTGGTATAAATCTCTTTTAAATCTTAGTTCTTTTACAGCTAATTTCTTGTCTTATTTGTTCAAACCACTGTAATGGGAATACTAGTATATTGGCAGAGAGCATCGGATTTGATATATACAAGAGGGTTAATGGCAAACGAATGCCTAAGGTGTAATGCAATGATTCCTTTTGGTGGAAGGCACATCAGCTCTCATTTTTGGTTATGGGGAGAAGTGTAGGTTTACAGGATGCTGCCTATTTTTGCTTGACTTCTTGCATATAACAGTAAATGAGGAAACTGCCCTTGGTGGGGTAGTGATGATGGAGCTTTTCTTTGATGTGCAGGGAGGAAGTTCATAAGGTAGAATCATTCCTTCCCATTTGAACCCTGAACAGGGAACATAGTTCTTACAAAAAAAAATTGATAGGACTTGTTGAAAGTTCTGTTTAGAAAAAGTCCACTGTGGACAAAGGATATCCTTTCAGAAACCCCGCAATCTTGCAAACAAAAATTTCTTGAGCAAATTGTTGCTTGCTGTAAACTTACCCATGGAAAGTTTTTGACTAAGAAATTATCTTCCCTCTTGGAGACTATAACAAACTGAGAAAACAAAAATTGTGCCAAGCCCTCATGTTTTGGGAAAATCATGCATTTGCATTTAGCCTATCATCTCCTGTATTGGTACTCAGGGTGTTAATCCCAGTCAAGTCTCTGATCACTGTGAAAACGTAAAACCTTTCTTTCCCTGGCCCAGGTTGTAAATGTGATCCTATAGCCACTACAGAAAAGAAGGTTGGGCAATGCATTCATGTGCTATCTCTGAATGTACACAGGCACATAACATTTGGTGTAAAGCAACTCAGGGGTTATTTTAATTTTTGGCATTTTATTAATCCCTGCTTTTAAAAGATTGATCTCATTTTTGTGAGAATGGGTTAACCTTTGCCTCACAGTTCTGTAAGTTTCTAGAAGCTTCTTGTACCCATTTGGACAACCACAGGACCTAGAAACACTTGTGGTTAGTGAGCAAAACAAATAAGTGCTCTGACTATAACAAATATCAGAACAAGTGATAAATTAGCGTACTGATTTCTCAGCTATTTTAATACTGTCTGAAGAAGGTGCATAAATAAATAACAGCTGAATATACTTACTTTAACAAATTAAAATTGTCTGTGATATTTTTCCAAGTGCCACTTAATAGAACTCAGGAAATTAATAACAATAGTAAAAATAAAACTCTGCTGTGGAAGCATTTGGAAAGTCACCTACTCTTTGTTCATGAAGCAGCTTTCCTTACTTTTCTGACACAAGGAGTTAATCGGAGTCAAGAGGGTTACTTGTGCACTTAAATCAGGGGCACGGTTATTTCCAAGCCAGTGCCGACACCGCCTTCTCCTCTGCTGTGCAAGTCTGAGGTTGCCTGGCTCCATCACTGGATTTCTGATCCCATTATAACATGTAAATATTAAAATATGGGTAGGAGATGCTATCTTCTAGAGTCTTTACTGTGCCTATATGTTGCTGGATGGAAATGTACCCTCTTGGACAGCTTGCTTTCTGTTTTTCCCTGTCTCTCTTCCATCCTTGCCTTGGGTGAGCTAGGTGATCTAGAAGCCCATAAGAGAAAAAGAAGTGACATGCACAAAGTCTGTGAACGGGGCTTGGAGCAACCTGCTCTGGTTGAAGATGCCCCTGCTCCTTGCAGTGGGGTTGGATCAGCTGACCTTTAAATCCTGTCCCTTCCACCCCAAATTGTCCCATGATTCTATGAAAAGCTAAGAAATTTTTATCTCCAGTACAACCTACTGTGGGTTTATCAAATGCCGAAGCAAAGCACAGATACAAAGGAAAAAATGGTTCATATTTCTGTGAAAACAAAGGGCCCAAATAGAACTGGGCTTTAGCTGACATAATAAAAGTTACTGATGGTCCTATACTAATTTTTCTCATAATTAGCTTTTTTATGGGGAGGACCATATCTGTCTTGCTGCTGTGTCTGATGAGCTTGTTTGAGGAAAACCATTATATGATGGAACTACTAGTGACTGAGCAAAAGGTCTCAGGAGGAACTTAGGTTCCTGTATTCACTTTGTTTTTCTTCTCTTTCCCTCCACATGTTTATTTGTGGAACAGTTAAATCCGGGTAACATATGAAGTGTCATGGAAGGGCTGGAGATGCTTTGCTGTTCTGAAAGAAAATTTAATTTCTTCAGGCACAGAATCCCTTTTGAGAGCCCTGAAATTATACTGAATGGTTTTAATGTCTTATTCTCACCTGCTTTATGGTTTAGTTTTTTGTTTATTTGTTTTTGTTGCCAGTTTTCTTCAAGTAGACTGTGATAAATAAAAAATAATTCCTGTCCTGTTAGTAGGAGGGTCATTTCTAGTGCAGAGTTAAACGGAAATATACCCACACTTCTGTATTAATTTAATCTGCTTTCATTAACTGTAGGGTAGATTGCTTATTTTTTTCTAATTCATGGAGTTTTATTTTTAGCATCCTTCTCTTCCTGTCTTTGGGGCCTAGATCAGATAGATAAAA
>WEKY01024866.1:58414-88027 GCA_013390045.1 Picathartes gymnocephalus | reverse complement strand
TTTTTTTTTTTTTGTGTGTGTGTGTGGGGATTGGTTTCAAATTTGGTGTTTCCCATTAGAAGGTCTGGCACCTACTAGCATAGTGCGATACAATTCCCACACCTGACTGCTATTCTTCCACTGGACATCACAGCACTGTGGTTTCCCAGAGGTCAGTAGAGACCATTAACCCTGAAGGGTTATGGTCCAGTAAAATCATGTTTCATGCCAACCTTTTACTCTGCCTCATTTTCCAGTGCTTCCTCATTACTGGAAAAAATTGGAATAGAACTGGAAAAATTATTCATAGTTTTGCCTTACAGTAACTTTCAGAAAGATGGGAATGATTTGAAATGGAAATACAAGATAGGTAGTAAGTGTGATGGTAGAGATACTGAATATTACTTTCTTAAAAATATTTTGTTATTCACAGGTTTTGGCAAAATTTTCATGGAAAATCTCACTGTAGTTTGTCAACTCTTCTTAGCAAAAGAGAAGGGACCATGTGGGAAGCCACATGAAGGACTCACTGATGATTCCACTGAGCTGGTGGTCTGTTGTAAGAGGTTTGCCTGCACTGTTCCATCTTGCTTGGAACGTAATTCATTTAGCACTAAAGACAGTTGAAACTAATCACCAGATAAGGAAAAGGGGAGTGATGCCATATGCCAGTAACAAACTGATCCATGCTGATGAAATTTAAAGATTAAGCACAGGTTTTTATTTAATAGCAGAGGATGATAGCAAATCATCACTGAAAGTGCATCTAGAGTGCTCTGACAAAAGGCTTAATGTTATCTGGTATATTTTCCATATTTGCAAGTACATTTAAAAAGCTGTACATAAAATCTGCCTCAGTATTAATGGGAAAATAAATTAAGGAAACCAAATTACAGTTATGAATTTTGCTATGAAGCTGTCCTCTGCTTTCCCTCAAGATATTGAAATCAGAAATACTCCTTCTTATGGTGCACATCTCAAAATCCCCATTGGCCACAGCATAAGGCTTTGCATCTGGGCTTTTTGCTGTTGCTTTATGGGGGGAACGATCAACTTGATTAAACTCCTAAGTTTCCATGCATACATCTGCACCTTCAGCACAGCTATTTTCAGTAGTGTATTGTAAGAGTCACAAAATATGTTAAAAGATTTTGTAGTTAAGAAGGGTGAGGACAAATCTTACAGCAAAATTCCCATTATTGTCTGTGGTGCTGCTATGGAAGGGTTCTGATGTCAGAGGAAATAGCATTAGGTATATTTGTTTCTAAAGCAGAAAAAAACCCTGCCTGTTTTCCGTGTGCTTTATCATGCCTGCACCTCACAACAGTGTGAGTGATAAGCAACTGCAATCGTTACCAGCCACTTCAGCAAAGAAACCTCTATTAGTCTGATAATAGATTTTTATGTTAATCTCTTGCCAAATAAACACCAAGTGTCAGTATTCAAGGGGTTTTTACTGAATGTCAGCTGAGTAAAGGAAAGATGACACCTTGGGAACTTCAGTCCTCAACAGTTGGTGACATGATAATTCTGGAGGGACAGGAAGGCTAAGAGGTGATGAAGCAGAAGGGCTGCCATGAAGATGAAGTTGGCCTTGGCAGGATTGTTTGTCAGCATTTGCCCACACAGCCCGCTGGGGAAGGAAAGGGATGAAAAGGAGGATAGTAACAGAAGCACTCAGTCATAGCCACGATTACTAACCAGCTAAACTTCTGTGTCTTCTGTTGTGTTGCTTGATGTTTAGTGCACGAATCAAGGGGAAAAACTCACACATAAAAACTTGTAATGCAAAGAGGTCACTTGCCTTCCTTTTCCTCCCAGTCTTGATTTTCTTCTCTGTACTCCACTCTTTTTCTAACCTGTTCACATCCCATGTCCTCTAGCTCTGTGCTCCCTCCCTCATCCTATCTATTGTGGTACCTCTTCTGTTAAAACTCCATCCCTCCTCTAGCTTCCCCTCTCCTACCTTTTGGTTCTTCTTCCATACCCCTCCTCTCATACACTGTTTCCTCTATAAGCGTCTGTCCTATTGACAATTTAAATATCTTGAAGGGGTCTACAGCTGCAGGGGAATGAAAGGATGTCTTCCAGCAAGGGTAAAGAAAAGAAAAATTAGTAGTGTTTAATACCTGACATTTCAAAAAAATGAAGCCTACTTCCTGTCACAAGGGCTCTCCAATTCCCTGCCTTCTTCTGCCAGTGTGTAACTATGGGAGCTGGCTATAAAATCAGCAGGAATGAAGATATTCAGAAGCAGTGTAATGTGGGTGAGATTCTGGCCCTGTGCTGATCAGGATCTCACCCTCTACACTCCAGGGCATCGCTGCTCTGGTGGCTGGAGAGGTGAGGAAGGGAGAATGTAATGGGTCAGACAATCTGAGTACTCAAACAACCTGCCTGTGAGTCCTACCTGTACCTTTGCTCATGTGCATGCTGTCCTGAGATGTTTTAGGAGGAGGGAGATCAGCTAAGCACTGGTACAGGACTGAGTACTGATCCTGGACTTTCAGTTCCCTGATCCGCCCCAGGCTGCAACAAGATTTCGTGTCTGAGATAAGGAAAGTACTGAAGCCTTCAAACCCCCTGGTATACTAGGATTTGAGGGTATTTTCCATTAAGGTTTTCTGTATTTGTTTTTAAGTCACTGTTGCTTTTTCAATGAATAATGGAAGCCTATTCCCTTCCCCATACTTTAATGCTATACAGAAAATACACCTCATGCCAGAACCATAACTTCTAATAAGCAGCTATGTTTGGTGGGGAAGGCTCATAAAAGACAGATTTTGAGAAAATACACAGTTCTAAATCAAGGTTATTTTTGAGAATGGCATTAAAGTGATGGCTAACAACCTCATGAAAAGATTTTTCTGTAGCACACTGTGAATATTAAATATTTATGGCTAATAGATGTGAAAGGTGTGTGCAGGGAAAAAAGCAAGAGAAAGTATGTGTGTTGATGTGGAGGAGAAAAATAGGCTTTTGTTTGTTGTTCATCTCAAACAATTTTAACTTTATAATACCTGCAAAGTACAAAGGAGAACTCTCTCTTGTGAGGGAGTCTGCTGGAAATGGTGACAAGGGAAGAAGAGCTGTCCCACAGCACTACTTGCCCAGTAACAGGAAGCAGGTAAGTGGTGACTGTAAGGAAGTGGGGGTTGTCCTGCCTTCTCAGAATCCAAGGGTCACTGAGACTGAATGGCAGTCTACTCTTATTTTGTATATGTCCTCTATGCCTCAATAATCCTAACATGATGTTTGGTTCCCATTTAAAGAGGGAAAGAAAAATTAAAAATATTTTAGTCCTAAAAGTTTAAAATTCCATAGGGGTTTTCCTCCTAATTGATTTGTTTGTATTTTCTTGTAGAACCTGGAGAACAGGGAACTATTGGCAGTTTTGGTCACACGTAAAAGTTCTGATTTTTGACCAAACTGGGAATAACTAGTGTCTACCTCTTTATGAAATATGACCTGGATTTCAGGATTCTACTTTTGAATTGCTGAGGAGAGCACTTCCATGTGCAAATTCAGTCCTGGAAAATCAGCTTCCAGCTGTTTTGATGCAGCAGTTCTCCTTGCTGTGTTTAGAGTGGTGTTTACTGGCTTTTCTGCAATAACTGGGGGAGAACAAGAGACAAAGGCCTCTGTGTGACTTATGAAGAAGCTAGGGATTACTGGTGGACTTCTTTAAAATTTTTCTGTTTATTGTAAATAAATGTCAGACTATGTTTTCATGTGCATGCTTTATTCGTTTTGTTTTCAAGTTAAATGAAAGAGCCTTTATGTTGTAGTTTTTGTTGCAAAATGGGAATGGTTAAAGGAATAGGTTTCAAATGAATTACATGAGAAATGTGCCCAGTCCTCCATCTGTAAATGTGTGCAAAGTATTTCTGACACTGGAAGTTAAAATAATGGTCAGATGATTTTATTGACATGGATTGTTTTATTTTTTTCTGAGATGATACAAGTCATCCTTGCTCTCTATTCCCTTTACCCCTTCCAAATAACTTTCCTAAGCCAAACCCAGTGTGTGTTATTAAATGATAAATATCCAAAGAATGAAAGCCTGTGGGCATGTTGAGTGTCTACCATTTTAACAGGTGTACCAATCCTTGAAAACCTGATTGATCCTACCTGAACTTCTTTGAACAAACAATTTCTCCTCTACTCAGTTGGAACAGTCAGACACTTGGTTAATTAAAGCTCTAGTAATTATCTGCTTGAGAAACTCCAGCAGCAGCAGATCTCCTGGTGAGACAACAGGCAGCAAAGCTTGGCAGGGCTGTGCCTGCTCCCCCTTACTGGAAGCTTGTAGCCAGCCACCCTCCTCCTGCCTCACAGGCTGACACATCCCAGATTCTTCAGAGTCACTGCGTGGAGAAACCCCCCAAACCAGATGTGTGTGTGCCACCTGTGACACCTACACAGACTGGCTTGCTCAAGAACAGCCACGAGTTCAGTCTCAAACTTGAATTCTCTTTGAGTGGGAGGAGTGGCACACGTCTGTTGGGATTCACTTTTGTTTCAACTTGCTTAATTTGAGTCGACAGATTACAAGGAAAAGAAACTAAGCACTTACCCTTGAAAACTCATCTTATAGTCGTGCTGTGGTTGGCTGGGCTGAAAATGGATCTGGACAGTTGGTTCTAAGGCAGGATGTGGGGCTTCTCCATGGGATACCCAAGTAGTGCTTGCATAACTGAAACAGTGACCATGGAAAGCAGGAGTGGTAGTCTTAAGGTATCCTCAAGTTCCTTGAGTATTGAAAACAGAAAAAATATGGGAAAAAAGTTATGTTTACTTTTATTCAAAAGATTATTTCAAAAAATATCTCTGTATGGATCTTGAGCATGCAGGAAATGAAACTGTGCAGGGAAATTTACTTTTATTTTCTGCAAGTGACATACTCAGAGTCACGTGTTCACCCTTCCCTTCTGTAACTGCACTGGAGTGTAGCCCAGTTTCTCTGCTGTGCCTGGATTTCTGGGCCCTCACCAGCTGCTCCCACCTTTTGGCAATGATGGGGTATAATGGTGCTGAAATGCTTCAGGGTATTCAGGACACCAGGCAGGATATCCAGCTGCATGAAGGTGCATCCACATTTAATAATAAACTTTCATTTCTACTTCTGGAATTCAGAACACTCTCAGGTTTCATCTGGAATGAGGTTTTGTAATGTAAAAATGGTTCTAGAAAGTCCTCTCTAAGGGAGAAGTTTTAAAAGGATCAACAAGCTGGAATATCTTTCAATGAAGAACCTGAGGAATGAAAATGAATGAGATGTCCTTTAAGGTCCAATACAAATCATCCTACAATTCTATCATTCTGTCTGATCTGGATCAGTCATTTTAATGCCAAAGCATTCATACCTTCTGTGTAATTTATGATCTCAGAAAATAGTTGGCGTAGTTATAGCTGGGAAGTCAAAGTTATAAAGAGTTGCAATTTGTGTCTCGCTACCTCTCACTAACCCCTGGAGAAAAAAAACCTTTTTGCCCTTTTTCTCCAAATATTTTGTTTCCTTGCTGGTTTAAATTAAAATGGATCCTGTCTTTAGGTTTTAATTTGATTTGTCTTTGTCATGGTGCCAAAGAATTTTGCTCAGAAGCTGTTCTAATGCTGCTGATGAGAAAAATTATCTCAACAAATAAATGTTAATAACTATGAAATGGATAATTTATAAAATTTATTTATTTCTTTAACATTTAGTGTCAATTTTTTGTATAGCATAAACAAGTGATGAAGACAAGATGAAGATAAGAAGTCTCATCCTGACTGGTGTAGCCCTTGTTACTTATCCTAACTGCAAAACTAGGTGTGGTTATCCACTGTGCTTTTGTTAAACTAAGCCCTATAGAATACCTACCCACGGACTGACTCATTATTTCCACCAGTTCAGTATTAATTTGTAAACATGCAGTCTTTATGACCAAGGTTTTTCAGGCAACATTTTCCCATGTGAACAAGAATGTTTCTGAAATGATTTATTGTGAGATTTAATGCTAAAGATTATTTCGTGCCTTGCACTTGGGAGTTGGTCTGCAGGGCATAGTTACTCATATCAACAAAAGTTAGATCAGAAACATTCTTTACCCATTAGGTGTATATTCAGTGCTTGTAACTTCATTAGCTTCTAAACCCACAGATTGTACTTGCTGCATTGTGTTTTCTATCAGTTCAGCGCTGTAATAATAGAATTTCTATAGTCCAAGGGTTGAATTTGCGATACTTGGTTTAATCTAAGATAATGTCAGCCAAATCTTGGCACCAGACATGGAGAATTGGTCATACGATTTTGTTTACATCTGCACTCAGATTTTGATGACATTATTTCAGTCTTGTGATTTACTCCACATGCACTAATCCAAGTATGTACTTTCAGCAAGTATTTTCAAGCAAATATAGTATAACCATAGGGAATAATTAGATTATCTGGAGAGTTGCCATGTTCTAAAAGGAATGTGCAAGAGTTACAAATGTATTTCAATTATCTGACATTTGACCCTGACAATGTACATCATCTGTTATTGATAGCAAATTGTGTCTGGAGCTTTCCTCCATGCTCTCCATATTCCTTGAGTACACTCCATATAGTAAAACCTCAGTATGTTCCTTCTGTATCTTCCATATGGCAAACCAGTACAAAAGCAGAGAGTGAAGTCTCATGAATTGATTAGATAATTTTGGCTCGCTCTACAGTGTTACCTTTTTGCTGTTGTAGATTATCAGTGAAGTTCTTTGTGATAGGTATGGGGTAAAACGTGATTTTTACTCCTTTCTGTTGCTTGTCTATTGGAAGTGATTTATCCTTCTGATATTACTTTTTCTTGGGCTGTGTCACTTAGGGCTGAGCATTGGCGTGCTATGCCTGAGCTCTGCTCTTTGCTGTGGATGCAGCTGTATCCATTTTGCAAAAGAACGGTCTCCGTAACTATTTTTAAAAGAGAGCAACATGGAAGGGTAGCGTGGTGTCTTGCTGTGACTCTGTCTGGGGTAGCACTCAAAGGCTTCTCTGCTTTGTTACAAGGTGAGCGCTTGAATTGTGCAGCAGTCTGCTCCAAAAGCAATGCTAAGGATAATCTGCCATAGCACTCCCTTGTATGCTTGTCTTGGGAAGGGTAGGTACTGACACTCCTTCTAAAGATCATGTGCACAAATCTTCTCTTCCTTTCCACCCTCATAAGCAATGAGAAGAATGGGTTTCCACTGTATAATTTAACTTAAAATAAAATCAATTTGCATGTATCAAAGTGGAAGACTGACATAGAATTCCATTGAAATAATTTTTCATGCTACAAGCAAATAACAGCTAAGAAATCATTAATCTTTTAATATTTCCATCAGAAACATGGAAAAGGAATTTAAAGTTGCTAATAGTTGATATGCTAGAGCTGAGCCCGAGGACAAGGATATTCTTTCTGCATAGTTGAGCTAATTATTCTATTTTCAATCTATCCTTTATCTTAAAATACTGATTTTCAGAAATTTCAGTGTGAGATAAATGTGATGCACTAATACCTAAGGTTGTTACAACTCTCTTTGAAAGAAGTTGTTTCCTATCTACTACTAGTATTAAAATCTGGTGCATTTGGGCTGGACACATATATGCCTTTTTGTAACATGGAATGCAAAATGAAGGACTCTGACATGCAAATTTCAGACTCCTTTGAGAGCTGCTTGTACAGCTTGCAGCAGTGAGGTTAACTCCAGTGTAGAACCAGCCAAGGCAATGATTCTTTTTCCTTTGGGATTTGACCAATATGCATTTAATCATCTGAATGGGAAAATGTCGCGAATAGACAGTAAATGATCTTAAAACAAAGAATTTAAAGCAAAGCTTTATTTATCACACTTCCTATAAAACTATTTCTGCTCTCCCAAACAGCACTTTGTGCGGCTCTGGTCTGTGTTGGTGTCACAGCTGCACTCAGCAGCGCTATAAATCATACATTACACTTCAGATCTGGAAGTTCAGCAAAGTTCAAATGATTTTGAACTAAGAGATTTGCATCACTGATTTGAGTTCATGAACTTTTGTCTGGTACTTACTCATATTTTTCTTTGAAGGAAAATCTCATTAAGAGCAAACTGTAAATGCTTTGCAGCTAAAAGGAAATGTGTGTTATATCTACAACTGTGTGCCTGATACAGGAAAAGAAAGCTGGTTGTTGTATCTGTGCTAGTAATCCTTCTTACTGTGACATTGCTTCATAGAAGCAAAAGAGCATGTTAGACTGATTATTTTTCTTGATACCAATTTGAATAAATTAAGTTCTTATAGAAAGAGCACTTTTACCACTCTAGCTGCATTTCCATGTGTCTTTGTGTTTGTTTGCCCAGTAGGCTGAGGTGTACTTCTGTTTTGTGCTAAGTATCCAAGTAGTGCCTGGCTTTGTCATATACATATTTGCTACCTTCCTTTGAAGAGTCACAGCTCTGGATGGCAGGGATGAAGGCTTCTAACTGCAGGCCCCTTCCTGTAAGTTCAAAGCATTGCCTCAGTGTTGCTGCTTGCTGAGATGTTCTGCATAAACCTTATCTATCTCCTGCCCCAACAAAATGAGAAATCCAGGGAAATGGTGCTCCCAGCTTCAGCACCACTTGCACCAAGCTAGGGGGTGCCCTGTCCAGGAGAGAAGAAAATACCTACAGTTCTGAAAGTTCTCTGTTTTTTTCTATTCCCCTTTCCAGGTCTTATCTTCTCCCTGCTTCCTTACCCAGTTTGTTTTATTGATCCATGCTCCCACACTTAGGGTTTCCATCCAAGCAAAATATTTTTCCCTAGGGCAGTTGGAATGAAATAAAAATTTAGTTGCAGCTAAATCTTGTTTTATTTCGGATATGGCTGGTCATAAGGGCAAATTTGATATTCTACAATTGAAACTTTCTCTCTCTTCTGTCATGCTGTTGAAAACTGTAGATGGTTCTTGTCCATCTCCTGCACAAGTGAGTTTTTGATATCTTTGATATCCTCCCATGCAAGCTGCTCTGTATCTGTGAGAAAGGGATGGAGTTGGTGTGTCTTAAGCACTGGGGAGTAGCCAGAGCAGGGGGTGCACACAGGAGCAGGAAAAGTGGTGTACAGCTCCAAATCAAAAGTCAATCTAGGCCTTTATTCTGTCCACAGCATTGGCTGATTGTCTGAACATACTGAATAAAATAAGAACAGTCAATGTGTGGAAAATTCTTCTGAACTTAAGCAGTTTTAGGATGTGTTAAACTGATCCCTGTATCTCTATAATCTTACTAGATACCTCTAAATAAACCTGTCCCCTTTCATGTATCTGTTATAGGCACTGTCAGAGAACACCTAAGTCATGTAAATGTTTTTACTTGAATATGTAAATAAGAATTGCTATTGAGTTGCTTTTACTTTTTATTTACAATTCCAACAGTCAGTGTTTACAGCAGATGCTTTTGTTTTTATTTTGCTAAGTGTTTCATTGTCTTTGTGGACAAATGTAAAAAATAATCCGCCTAAACTTTATCCTTTATTACTTATTGTCACACAATGTGGACATTTTGTGCTGAGCATTTTGACACTGAGAGGTGTCTGCCTGGGCTGGAGAGCACCCTGCAGCCATGGTTCAGGGACATAGTTTGAGCTCAGGTCATTTGTCCTGTACTACATTATGGTGCTTTTTGGACAGCAAAAGACCATGTCTGCAGTGTGCATAGTCAGACAGGGAAGAAAAGCCTGTAAGAGAGAAGGAGAATAGGAGGGGTATGAACCACACCCCACAGAGGGTTACCAAGGACATGCAGAAGGACAGAGCTTCAGGGTAGCTGTAACGGAGCGCATTCCTGAGTAATTAGAAGCCTCAAACAAGTTTTAAATTATAAAAGGCTTATGTGAAAGTGAGCAGCAAGCAAGAAGCTGCTAGAGGAGTGTTTATCTAAACATCTGTGTTTAAATTTTCCATTTCAAATGAGAGCAAGAAGCCGTGTCCCTGTTTGTCTGGATCCAAGGCCTTTTTTTGCTCCCCTGTTTGCAGAACAGTTAACACATAAATGGCTCTAAAGAAGGGACTTGGGATGATGCCCCATGTTGCTGACCCCAGAGCAGATCGTAAGTAGATCGTGTCCCAGCGGGCCACCAGATCACCATCAGAGTTTCTCGTTTTGCCTTAATTGCCACAGAACCAAGAGTGTACAGCTGTGTAAGCAGAGGTGACTGACCCTGCACAGGCAGGTGTGCTCCCACTGGATGTTGATGGTGTAGTAGAGATTAGCCCAAGAAGGGGTACGGTTTCCATCCCATCTCTTCAGGAAGCAATGTGACTTCCTTCTGGTCCTCTCCAATGGGCAGTGGCTGGGAAAGCTGTAACTCCATTGTGATCTTTCAGGTTTCTGTGACAATAATAACCAGATTTAATAAATGTTGTGTTGCTCTACTAGATTGAGGGATATTATAGATAAATTTTCAAAGGGTGTTTCTGGAATTATGTGGCTTGTGCCTGACATCATCCCTGCAATGTGCAGTACAGATATGACTGGAGAGACCTTTCAAATATTTAGATGGAAATACTTCTGTTGGATTGCTGAGAGCTTTGAACACGCGGCTGGAAATGCCCAGACAAGATCTGAGCTCTCTTCAGTTTTGTACATACTGTTAAATGCCATGGGTGCATCTTTCTGCTATATTGGCCTCACTGAATTAACAGAGACGGGATCCTGACTCCCCTTGAGAGCAATTGTCATTTCTTACCTCTTTAGCAAGTACTGGTAGTGCAGGTAACATTTTTTTTTCAGCCTCACTGAATTCAAAACAACTGATATGAATCACCACAAGTCCTTGTTTCTGGGGGTTCATACTGGGACCAGTAAACAGGATAGGGTTTATTAATTACCCTGGAAAAGCAGCAGGGGAAGAAATCCGGATAGACTAGCCAGCCTTTGCTACATCCCAGTGACTATAAACAACATTTCAGAGATGAGAGAGACAAATGCAATGCCGTTGTTTATGGTCAGATTAAAAGCACGGGACAAATTCCAACTACTGCTGAAAACACCCTTTGGCAGGAAGGGTGTTTCATCCCATGGTGAACCAAGGGATGCACATTTGTGAGAAAGCTATGTGCTTCCCCTCGCCTTGCCCAGGACCTGAGGAGCCTTGAGGTGTTTACAGCAACTACAAGGAAATGTACAGAAGTTGTTTCCCCCAAAGTTGCTTGGGATTGAAATGAGTTCTAATATTTCACCAGATCATATTTTGATGTATTATTTCACCAGCTCATATTTTTAAGTATTCTCAATGTTATTTATCACTAAATTGAGCAGTCAAGTTTTTTTAGCTTGATGCAGTCCAGACCTCTCTGTGCTGCCAGGAAATAGGGGTACTTGGTTATGTTGCAGCACACAGGGAGCAGAGGAAACAACTGACCCCACCTCTGCTTTCCCCAAGCTCTGGCATGGCCCCAGGGCTTTTCCTCTGGGGATGGAAATATTGTACCAGAAGAGGAGTGTTTGTCACTCTCTCTGGCAGCATAGGGTTGTGACCTAAAGCAGGTAAGGTGATTCGTGTGAGTGTGAGGGGGCAGACACGGGAGGGTGACCATCTGCCAGTGATAATATGCAGTAGCAGGTTGGACACAGAAACCAAGCACCAGGGAGATGATGGCCTTCTCCTCACTCCACAGGGAGGTGAAGTGCAGGTCATCCTTTATGTGTGAAATAAAAGTGCTGCAAACCCTAACTTCCTTTCCACAGTACTTGAAGTAAGTGAACAGCACTGCAAGTGACATTCTTTTTTCATAAATTCATCTAAACGAAGAAGCAAAGAGCTGGTGATTTATTTTTCATTTTCATTATGTCCTTACATTGTTGGGGGTCAGTGGTGTCTGAAACTTGCACAAAGCAGGCACAAAATGGGTACTGTTGGTGACCACCCTCATGATGGTCATGATGATTATTTTAGCTCACACACCAGAAGGGCTGACCATCCATCCCTTTTCTCAGTGTAGTCCAGTTCGTCTGCTCCTGGTTGTGAGATAAGGTGTATGGCTGGGCAATCCTGTCCCACTTATCCCTCCACTGAGCTCCAACTGAGAATTTCCCTGCTAGAGGACTCCTTTTGGATGGATATGCAGTTGTGGTATCCAGTTCCTTTGCTTCTTCCTCATCCAGGATTAGCATGGAGGATGAGACCAGGTTACGCTGTGGCATGTAGCCTGTTGTGAGCTATTTAGTAGGCAGATTTCGTCCCCCGATGTGAGGTAGCACTTGGCGAACCAGTACTCTGGCCAAATCTGTTCTTTTGACAAGCAATTTATTAAGGAGATAGATAATTGCTCAGCATGACTAAATGGCTTTTATTAGCATCAGAATTTGCATTGGTAACAATGAAGAAGCCTCAGTATGCACTAGAATTTTGTAGCCAGATTTTAGTTCTGGCATCAGAATATTAGAGATCCATATGTGTATAAACTCTGTTCCTAAGAAAATATTTTCATCTCAACTTTCACAGATTAATTTGTTTCTACATGGAAAGGCCTCGAAACCTCTCCAAAATAGGTGGGGACCAGAGTATTCTTTTGGGCAGTTCCATCCATATAATTAGGCACACTCAAAATTCCCTGGGACGGAGACTTTCTCAGAACAGCCATTTTATCTATGCTAACAAAATGTTCTTTTCATTTGGAGAGACCCTTATTTAACATGGTCAAAGTTTCAGTGTATAAGCATGGGAAACTTAAGCAGAGACTTTCTGGGAAATTTGGTGACAAAAAAAATCAAAGCCTTTTACCAAAATTTTAGAATTCTTTAAAAATAAGGTAAAGATAAGCATTTAAAATGAAAGTGACAGGTGCTCCCTGTTCTTTGATAGCTGTGACCTCCACCATCACCACAGAGTGTTCTCCTGGAGCTTCATTACATCACTATGCCAGCTTTGAAAAACTGTTTGCCCGCTCTCTTCTTGTTTAAAATATTATAAAAACTTTGATCATGTCTTCCTCCCAGGCAGAGGCATGGCTTGGGAAGCAATGTATAAACAGGAGGATTCAACGTCTCATTCAGATAGGAGGAGTAAACAGGACAGCCAGCAAGGCTGAGGCCTCCCAGCACCCACACTGTTGCCTCTCTGGCAGACCAGACTTCCTCTCAGTCTGCTTTTAGCACAGACTTAAAGAACAATTGTCATAATTGCTCCCTTCCCTCATAGTGCTACGCTTTTAAATACTGCATTGCCATTGTATGATTCTCCAGTTTCCTCCATGCTATTGAGTTCTATTTTCTGTTACCAAGTTGGGACAAGACTGACTGTTTATTTTCAGAAATCCAGCCCCAGAGGAAACAATTCTGATTTTCCTCTTTTTGGCCATCTGTCTTGCTGATAATTTGTTGTGTTGCAGACAAAACTTATTTTTAGTTAATTCCAAGCTGTAGCATGTGGCTTTGTTGCCCAGCACTGTTTTGCCTGTTTCATGATAATTTACCAAGATGTTTCCACATAGTCGTGTTCCTTACAGTAAATATCTCTCTGAAGAAGCCACCCATTTCACCTCTGTTACACTTAGGAATAAGCAAAAAGTCTCAGATTTCTCATTAAGGGTAGAAATTGCTGTCTTGCTGAATCTGAAATTATAATTTTTTTATATCTTTTTTTTTTATGCCCAACATATTTAATCACAGAATCATAGAATAGTTTGGGTTTGAAAGGGACCTTAAAGAACATTTACTTCCAGCCATTGTACCATGGGCAGGGGCACCTTCCACTAGACCAGATTGCTCAAAGTTCCATCCAATTTGGCCCTGAACTTCCAGAGACTTGGCATCCAAACTTTTTTGAGCAACCTATGCCAGAGCCTCACCATTCTCAGAGGAAAGAACTTCTTCCTAATGTCTAACCTAAACCTACACTCTTTCAATTTAGAGCCATTACCTCTTGTCCCCTCTCTGACCCTGTAAGAAGTGCCTCTCCTGCTTTCTTGTAGGTCCTCTTTAGGGAGTGGAAGGTGCTATAAGGTCTCTCTGGACCCTTCTCCAGGCTGAGCAACCCCAACTCTCTCAACCTGTCTTCATAGGAGAGGTGATGGAAATTAAAAGAATGAAGATTAAAAAAACAACCCTGAACCAATAAACAAAAGATCCCAAAGCATACAGTCTTCTTATTATTTTCAAAATATTAGAATAGAGTATTTCAATTGGAAGGGACCTAAAGCTTAAAGGTTTGTAGTGGATGCTGTGGATTTAAGGAAAAGCAAATAAACAAAAAACGCCAAAATGCCTTAAAGTAGCTCTCAACATCTACAATGGTCAGTATAAGATTTAAGATAAGAGCTCCCACTAATTAAGTTAAGATTCTGAGGTTTCCTGAATGGTGATTACCAAACTGTAGAATGAAACCTCACAGAGAGGGACCAAAACTAAAAGCAAGCATCATGTAATAAGGTCACAAAAAACCGTATGAAAGCAACTGCCCCCCCAAAAAAATCAAAACAAAGCAAAACAAAACAAATGCATTGTCAACACAGAAGATGCGCTGAATATATTTTTAAAAGAAAATTTAAAAAGCAAGGAAAACATTTGATCAGAGATACAGTGTCCACTAAGGCGCTGTTTCTTTTGATGTAAAACACCAAAAAGAGGAAAGTTTTATTGTTATTTCTTGCCCTGGTGAGACAGGATATCACTCATGGAAAAGTGGGAAAGCAGTGTCAAATAGTGGCGACAGGAAACATAACATCGGCAAATTTCTTTTAAGGTCCACTCGTCTTGGGGTGGGATGTTTTAAAAATACGGAGCAACTGGAGGACAACAGGCATCTATTTGTGAGCCAAGCAGCAGTTCTCATATGCTTATGCTGAGAATTTTCCCCTCATTGCCTTCAGGAATGCAGGTTTCCATACCAAAGGAGGAAAAGTACTAGCAGGATGTGAGAAACAGATTCAGTCTTTTAATACATTGACTCAAAAGGGGAAAGCTGAGTCACTATTCTGCAAATAGAAACATTGACAGGTATCATGGCAAAGCAATAAAGGAGAATTTTCAAATTCCCCTGGATTTTGAATTTGCTAAAGAATGATAACTTGGGAGATTTCTTTTCCTCTCAGTCATGCACTTTAGAAATTTTCTGGGTGGTATGTGAAATAAAGGGTCTGACTTCGGGCTTACTGTTAGAGGCCCTAATCCAGAAGGACCCTGCTAAAGCCAGCATTGCACTAGGTATAATCATTTGAAATGTGTGTGGAGAAGATGCCTAAGATCATCTTTTGGGCATCTGCTAAAAATATTGCTCAATTTGCTCCAATCAGTAAATTATGATACTATTTTGAATAATGGAAACCAAATTCTCATGTCCTTGCTTCCAGTGATTCTCAGCAAACTACATAGGAAGCCACTGAAAATAACTTTTCTGTGTTTCCAAACTGCACAAGAGAGGAAAGCTTCAAGGCTGTGTTACAGACATTCAACAATACATCAGAGGAATCCTTAAAAGGATTCCAAAGCCAGAGGATACTTTGATTATTTTACTTGATCTTGTATATAAATAGACCACGCATTTCCAAACAGTGCTGAATCTTTTTTGTAAGTGAGTGACATTTACTGAGAAGGAATAGTTTTTTCAAATCAACACTTAGTTGAAAAATGGTTCTAGGAGAAGAAATGCACTATATTTTTGTTTCAATATCTATTTTAAGTTTGTGATTCATGTCTACATAATTAGCATGACTGTATCCTATGTGACTTAGGATAAAGCAAACACTAAGGGGGGTGGCGAGTGCCTTCTGTGAATTCCTCATGTAGTGGTGAACAGATGGGATAGAAATCATGTTGTTTTCATAACCTATAAAGAAAAAGACTCATCAGTCACTGCAACTGTGATGTGATGTAGGGATTCGTTCAGAGTAGATAATGTAGCATTCCAGGAGAGAGTTCTAATGCTGTCTCAAGGCTAAAATATTACATTACACACTATTCATTACAGATGAAACAGAAGGGAAATAGTTTGGTTATGATTTTCTCAAAGCTACTGGTCTCTCAAAAAAGATAGGAAAAATATCACTTTAGATTTAGATTGTGCAGTCTTAGATGGTTTTCATTAGGAATAATACTTCAATCTCATGTCTCAGCTTCGCAGCCATCCAGGGAAACCCATGTACTTTTCCAGGGTCAAATCATCTTTGAAGAATGGAAGGCATTTGTAGTGTGTGCAGTAACATAACTTAAAGAAGACGGGAGAGAAAAAAAAAGATAAGTAAATATCACTATAGAATAAAAATAATTCTTACTAAATAATTGTAAAGTGTTGAGGCAGCTTTGTAGGTCAAGAGAAAAAAGGAACATGGATATCCTCGCATCTGGAAAATTAAGCAATAGAGGCTTAGAGGTTGTTCTTTCTTGGAAGCAGATAAGGATTTTGCCTCTGATTTCATAGCAAAAAAGAAGAACCATTCATAATTTATATCAGTACCTCATAGCCAAGCTACCTTGTTTCTAAAACTAAGGAATTGGTGATACAGAGACTGCAAGGTTTACATGGAATAGCATTTTGCAAATGAAAATCCAAAAATCAGAATTACTTCAGTTCTCATTAGAACAAGATTTACTAAACAGTTTCCTTTCAGAAATCTCCTTCAGTTTCTTTAAATTCCACTTACAGAAACCATGACGCAGATTGCACTAAGCTAATTCAATTAAACAAAACCTATGGAACAGACACTAAAATCTGTTACTCCAAAACCATATTGTTTTGAATGTTATTATTAGAAAGGTTTCCACCCAAAGACATAACGTAGTTATAAATAATAGAGTTTACTGGGAAAAAAAAATACGGCTGAATATCCTAACAGTGATAGAAATCAAAGCAGCTGTGAAGTTGTACTGATTTTTAATGAATTTCAAGTATAAATCTATCAACAGTTAAGACTTAGGCTTCCAAGTGGCTTAAAAAGAGTTCTATAATAAAGCTAAGTTTCTGAATTCTGTCATCAGTGTTTCCATCTTAAAAAATCACAACCAGTGACCAAGAAGAACCCTAAAGCTCCAAATTCCCTCAAACTTTCAAATCTCTCCTGGAAGCTGTGTAACCTGGGAACTCTCCAAATATCTGTGGATCCTTAAAGTTTGCCTTGGGATGCCACCCAAGGGATAGCTCTTCTGATGGTTCCAGGTGAGCAGCTTGAGTTCCATGAACCACAGATTTCATCCGTGAGACTCAGTGCACCACTAGAACTAATTAACTATGAAAGACTAAGATATTATATTCTTTCTCCTTCCTTCTCTCCTGCAGCAGTGTCCAGCATTCATTGGTCAGAGCACTTACCTGAATGTGGAGGACAACAGCTCAGATTCTCCTTCTGAAGAAGGGAAGGTAAACTCATTTTTCTGAGGTCAAGGCTGCACTCACTGAGTTGTAGAATACTATTTGCCATACTCTCATTTTAGTGCTTAGGCACTAAATAAAGATTAATTGGACAAGAGTGCAAATACAAGTGTTTTAGTGGTTAGGAAACTCAGCTGGGAGGAGACAAGTCTTAAACTATTTCTCCAATTGTATATTTTAAGAGGGGTAAGACAAAAAGCACCAACATGAAGTTTTGCAGACACAGTTTATTAATACAGTCACTGTGATCATTTCAAATTCCCTAAAAAATGCTATGCAGATTTCCAACTGACAAATAGACATCTGAAGTTATTTAAAGGTTTTCATGTCTTCTCCTAGCCAGTTTTTTTCTATAGTGATAACTGGAGTGGATGTTAACTTTTAAATACCTTCCCTGAGATGAAGTGAGGATTGAAATCAGAAGCAGGTAGGGAAGACGAGACCTCTTTTGCATTAAAAAAATTATTGCCTTCAAATATCCCCAGCCAAGTGATTACACTTTTCAAGTTGGCCAGGGGAGGAGAAATCTCAAACTGACACTGTAGTAACCAATAAGACCAGCTAAGGCATGTACAACTCTTCAGCTGATTTGGCCTCAAGTTTCAAGACCTGCTCCAAAATTACTACATATTTCATTTAACCTGAGCTGTTAACCATATGGGTCCTATCATTAGTTGAGCCTTGGGATCAATGCTACCAAAACTTTCAGCTGCAAAATCTTATAATCATTCTTTAGGCTGCATCACTTTTCACAGTGTAGCCTTGAGATATCAATTCTGGCAATTTTTCAGTGAAAGCTTAACATTGGTGTGAGCCAAACACATTAGGATAGATTAACGTGATTGTAGGTATGCTAAATAAAGTGGGAGAAATATCTGCAATGACAAAATACTTAACTGGTTATGAAAATACAACCTTATTTTGCAATCTTTGTTGCCATGAACAACTTGCAACGTTAAGTAGGAGATGAATGAGAAATGGGAAGTGAAGTCCATTGATGGCATCCAGAGGATAAGTCAAAGTCATGCCCAAGTCACTCTTGCCATTGAAGTGTCAGTCACAGGATTGCTCCTGGACTTGTCAGACTTGCCCTTCCAGCAGGCTACAAAAAGTACAATCTATCCTTCAAGGGGGCAGTCAGAGTAAAACCTCCAGGCAAAATTTGCCTTTCTATGCTCAGGAACTGTCTGGGGTTTTTTAGTGGGTTTGTATTTAGGTTTTTGTCCTGTTTGTATTTCTTTTGTTTTGTGTTTTGAGTTTGTTTGTTTGTTTTTGTTTTTGTTATTAAATTTTGCTATGGTGCTATAATTTTGTCTCTGGGATGTGCGTGGAATAGGCAATTGACACCTGCAGTGCAGGAAAAAACTCCTGATGTTTGGATTATTAATTTCCAATTGTGGAATGGTCCTGCATTCTAGTTCTGATTATCTGATGTAATAGCATTTTCCGTGGCATGTATTATAGGATAGAGGAAATAGTCAAGTGGTTTCAGAGACATTATCCTCATTTCTATGCCAAATTTGCTCTCTTGTTTTCGCTTTGATGGTTTCAGGTTTTTTTTTTTTTTTTTGGTGCTGCTTTATTTTAACATAAAACATTGCTTCACCACTTGATTTAACAGATATTGTTGTCCTGCGGTCCTTTCCTGTTAAAATGGATGTGTTACAATGGAAGTCTCTTACCATGCAGGTTTGAAGGAGGCAATTCCCATTTCCTGGAGTGAGTCGTAGCGTTTCTCTGAACAGGCAAGGTGGGGTAACCTATACCCAGCTTGCCAGGTGGGCTGTGTGAGGCAGCCCAGGGTCTGCCCTTGCACACCCCCAGAGAGGAGCCAGCACGGAGCCCTCCTTCCCAGCCCCACACTGCACACAAACCCACGGGAAGCACAGCAGTTCCCCATCAGAGCAGCCCTGCTGTGGTTTTTGTTAGCACCCCTGACAGTTTCCTGTGCTAATCAATAACCAGTAACTTAGAAGCAGAACTTTTTAAATCAGTAAGTAATTTCTTCATGGTGCACCAGGTTTCTGAGGCAGCTCTTCTCCACTTAGCAAGAATTAATGCACAGGAGGTACAGAAGCACTGAACGAAGCAGGGGACTGCTGTCAAGCTGTAAAGTATGGATGGCTCTCATCGAGCTTAAATCAGCCTCACTGGGGAAAACGTTCTTAACTGGGCACTTGAACACACATTAAAACACATCCCATGAGCTGTTTTTATCACAGAACAGATAATAGATTATACAAAAAATATAACATAATTTGACACAGTATGCTGTTCACATACTGATAAATTTAAAAATTGCTTCAGTGGCAAGATCATATTGAAAATTTTAGCATGTGAACATCCAAAGCTATTTGCACTTATGCTGTCCCATTGCACTGTACTAAAAATGCTCTGATTATTGTCATATCAGGGGTTCAACATCTTATAGATAAAATCAAAGCTAAACAAAACTATTCTGAAATAGGACAAAATATTGAGTTTTATGTTGATTTTGTTTTTTTCACATTTAGAATGTATTTTTTTTCCAAAAATTGCCTGAGGAACAGAAATTCTAGATTGTGATTGGGAGAGGGAAAAATCAAGGTTTCATCTAGAGTATCGTACAATCAGAAGTGAGGCAACTGGGACAACAACTTTAAGAATTAAGTCCTACATATCCTTGAACTACAAAAGAAACAGGAAGGTAAGGAAAATTCTTGCAAGGTCACACTTTGAGTTTGATTTTAGGAAAGTCCAGTCAAGATGTACATCAAAAGATGGGACCTACCCGAAACAAAATTAAGTCAGTAAATAGCCAGCAGAAATTATTAGGGAAGATTGCACAGAGGATAGAAATCCTCAGAGTTTGGCTAAGAGCAGCTGGTGTGGTCAAAAAAAATATTTAAAAAACACAGAAGCGTGAGACTTTCAAAGGAATTAATGTGTATTTAGATTTACCAGGAGGTGAAAGAAGTAAGTACTTTTTAAGTATTTTGTTTCCATCAGCTGTTACTGCAGAGGACTTCGAGGTATATTTACTCAAAATCTTTTCAAGTAATAAATATTGATAAAGATCAAAAGAGTCTGGCTATTAGCACAAGGCAAGAAATGAAAGAGTAGAGATTTAAAAAAAAAAGAAATTACAAGCTCCAGGTGCTTGGAAAAAGAGTTGAGCTGCTAAGAAAATAAAATTCTCTGTTTAAAATTTTTGCTATACTGAAGACCCTGGGAATCATAAATCACTTTATCTATCCTTTAAGGAGTCACTAGGGAAATTCAGAGAGCAGTAAACCTTTTTTTCTGTACCCAACTAACATCTGTAGACATCAAATCTTTGTATTTCAAAACAGAAATGACAAAAAAAATCTTCATAAAAGGAATGTCTTTCTTGCCTCTAATGGGCAAGGATTGTCTGAATATATAAAGGAAATATGGGAGTTAGTTGATCTCATGTATTCAGAATCATGAGGTCCATCTTTACAAAATGTAATACAAATTTTGTGGGTGATTTGATTACCTCATAATAAGGCCTTTGCAAGCAATAGCAAAAAGCAAGCTCCTGTTTGAGTCCAACGTTTCTGTTATTAGTGAAGGCAGTGAAATAGATAGCAGGTTTTTTATAGAAGAACTTCATCTACACCCATGTAAGATGTGTGCCTGCTGTAGTTAAAGCAGTGAAGTCACTTGGTCATATTTGAATTAATTATTTTTATCCTAAAGAAAACTGTAACATAGCATTAGACACAGCAAAATACGTCAGTTGAAATGCTATAGTGGACAGGCTCTCTTGGGCTAAGAGACTGATGTTCTTTGTTAGTCTCACTACAGAACAATTTACATTAGCAGACAGCTTGTTTATATTGATAATGCTGTGCAAAAAACAGTGCTGACAATTTCAATTGGCTTTATTAGTCTGAACACACATAGCTAAATTTTTAAATGACTGTTGAACAGAATATTCTCTTCTGTTTCTAGAGTATACTCATTTCTTAATACTGTGCAGAATTTAGAAATGAACAGAAATGAGATCTGTATGATTCCATAGTTGCAATGGAAAAGTGAATTATAATTAGATATTGCTGTAGTGTAGCAATAGCCTTACATTCTGATGGGTAAATTCTGGAATATGTAATGTTGCTAGATTGATAAAGACTGGGACTAGAATAAAAAATGCCTTTTATTTTTATCTTTTTAAATTATTTTTTGTCAGACTTGCTCTCAGGATTGGTTCATGCATCTTCACAACGTTCCAAGTTTGCTGCATTCAAAGGTAAGTCAATTTTTTAATTTTAAACTGTGCTTAAGAGGCCCCTTAGCATGTCTTTTTGTCATTCTTTCAGCAGATCTGAACTCAACTTGCCTCATTGAATCCCTTTAGAAGCATTGTAAGGTAAGGCCCATAATAACCTATATGCTGTATTGCATTGGCAAAGACAAATGTTTTCCTTTCTTCCTGTTCCCACTACCTGCCTCGAAGCTTGCTGGACATCCTGCAGCGAGGTCTGATGCCCCCTTTAATTCCCCAGAAGCCTTTGGACAGGATTTTGGGATCACAGACACAGAGGCACCTGCTCAGCTCTGTGTCAGGATGGCCAAGCTCAGCTGAGGGGAGAGCTGGCAGAGAGCAGTGACACAAAGGTTTGTGGTGCAGGGGCTTCTAAGTAATGTTTGAAGAAAAAGAGACATTTTTTTGGGCTCCCAGATGCGCTGAGGCACTTCTTGGACTTTGAGAGCTGGTAAATGCATTTCTGTACAAACAGCCACAGTGTTCTTTCCATGCCATATATTCAATAGAGATGGTTTCCCAAGGCTACCAAATCATGCAGATTTGTTAATTGCAAGATATTAGTAGTGTCAGAGTATCACTGGAGGTCATAATTAAATAACTGCAATTCCAGACTTCTAACTACTCTCAGGTAAACTGAGAACAAAATGAAAAATCACACACCATTATCAATTTGAAGAACTTTATCTAAAACCACAGCTTCCATCTGATATTAACAAAACTTGTCATTTCCACCATAGTAAAGGAATGAACCAGTACTAAGTACACACATAGTGAAAGCAGTCAATAACTGGAAAAGAACATAACAGGAGCTTAAAAGAATACATTTCTCCTAATTAAACTTGCTAATTACAGTAAACTTGGAGAAAGCAGAGGGCATTTTTAAAGTTGTTTTTGTCATTACAGATAGAGCTCCACAATCCAAGAACAATGATTACAACAGTAAAGGTTTTTCTAGAAACCAACCCATGTATTACAAAAACAATACAGAGAATCCCTGCAAAGCTGATAGTGTACCAAACAGGGTAGCAGAGAGAAAGCACAAGAGAATTACATTGTCCAGGATTATTAAGAAAAAGTAAGAGTGCATACTAAAGGGCTCCTGTAAAGCCGCTTTATGTGAACCGAAGAATAAAATTTCCATAGGACTGTGACTTTTTGTGAAGCACAGATGCTTTCAGAAGTGTCACTATTTAGCTTGTTTTTGGGGAAAAAAAAACCCCAAATATTTAGGCAGTATTTGAAATAACTGAAAAACAAACGTAATAGGCTACCTCACAAAGCTAACTACCAGATTTATTTACATAAGCTTCACATTTCACTGAGACTTTGTACTCCACTCCTTCTAAACTTCCAAACTTCAGAACTGGAAGAGGATTTAGTAGAGAAAGAACAAGTATTTCTCAGGTTAGGTACTCATACTAGGAAAAAATAGTGCAACAGTTTGCTACATTATATACCCTTCCAGCATATCTATCAAAATATTCAGACTCGGTTTTATTACCTTCTCATTTAAAAAAATACAGCATTCTGCTTTCTTTCTTGCTTTTGATTAGGAAAGTACAGACATCTTTACATTTAAAATAAAACCCCAGCAACCCACAGCTGGTCCTGCAAACTGATCTGGTGAAGCAGATGTCAGAAGTACAGAAGAAGTGCTATTAATGCAGTTGACTCCAGGTGGAGGCAAAGGTCCCTCTGGATAGAGCAGCGTGCAGGCTCAGGAACTTCCATCATCCTTATGAAGGCAGCAATTGAGGCGAGTTTTAGGCCTAGATCTGAAAAAGTTCAATCTTATTTGTTCATTAGTGGGACTGAACTCCTCAGGAAATGCGATACCACCGTAGTGGCTGCAACTCAGGAAGCTCCCAGAACACAAAGCTGCACAGCTCCCTCAACTCTGGCAAAAGAATGCACAGTGAGATTTCTAAATGCTCAATCTGGCTACTGCAGCTTGGCTGTGCATCTGAGAATTGCAGGTGTGACTAGATTTGAAATGGCTTGGCACACTGTGGCTGTTTTCCTTTACTGAATAGGCTGCTCTTTAATGGCCCTGACCCCACAGTAAATCACATAGACCTTTTCTGTTCTCCTCGGGGCCCCCTCCCACTGCCCTCATCTTACCCCAAGAGCATTACCACTGATTCTGATCTGCTAGAAAAACAAAGGACTTTGGGTTGGGAGAAGCTCAGTAAATGCTGGCTGCAGAACAGTGCAGTGTACTTATAAAATCTGAATTTCTGAAAGGTAACATTGCTTTGTATGGATACTGACAACACAGCTACCAAGCCTCATGGGCACATCTTGCTCTTCTGCTCAGGGGAAACACTATGTGGTTTGCTAAGGCAGATAATGATTCAGACTTTCTCCCAAGAAGAAGCCCTGTGTCACTGTTCTTAGCCCTCACTGTGGAATGTCTTCACTGATCACTAACCTTATTCTCAGAGGTCAATCAGGGAGTTGGCTAAAAAAGGGCCAGAAAATACTGCTGGTTTGCAAATGCTCACATGCTCTGATACCAGGGAATGAAAAGAATAGAGAGAAGACAAGAGGAGAAATAGAATGAAGGCATAGACAATGTGATGGTGACAATGAGTTTAAAGAGATGGATGTGAGCTCATATCAGGGTAATATGGGGAGGAATGGGGAATGATACAGCATAAAGGATTGGGCAGTGGCTTTGGAGACATTCTGTGATTCTCTGGCATGTTTCTGTTCTCAGCACCTTTAAAGTCTGGATAATAGTAAGATCTCCTTTGAGACCTACTGGCAAAAAAATGAAGATTAAAATGAAACAATGCTACTGTACAGATGATAACTTGACTCATTAACGTTCCATACTTATGAAAAAAGGGTGGCTTTTGCTTTTGCAGGAAGGCTAAGCAGAGATCAGGGAGGTAAATCTTATATGTATTCTACCAACAGAGGAAGCTTTTTGAGTATTTTCTATGACCAAAAACAGTAGCCTGGGAAAGATAGGAGTGGCACAACGCTCCCAAGAATTCCCAAAGAGAAGGAGACTATTTGTGCTCACACAAAAGGGCACTTGCCTTGCTACCAACATCTCAAGTCTGCCTATGTCACTCAGGAAAAACTGCCTTCAGAGACATTGAGATGATTGTGACATGTTTGTGTTATCAGGGTTTTGTTTTCCAGTTCCCTGGCTGTGTTGCTGTAATTTCCAAACCAGCAAGAGTAGATCTGGTCATGTTGTTTCAGTGTAAATGCTCTGGGACAGGCCAGAATGAGAAAAAATTGTCATGCATTTTGTTCTGCAAAGACAAATATTTCCCTGGAACTCCTTATGTACGTAATTGCTCCTCCTTCTTTGTGCCTGAAGGACCACAAACTAAAATGGGACATGGCTGGTCCATAGCTGTTAGGAGTTCCCTACATGTCCAGAAAAGAGCATAGTGGTGACTTCATTTTCCCTGTTCTGAGCTGGAAAGACAAGGTAAAAGGCAAAGATGGGCTGTATGAGGAAACACAAAAAGTTAGTGTCAGATTAAGGGAAGTAGGAGACCTTAAGGCTCAGGATGCCTTGACTGCTTTAGGATGTTCCCAGACAAGGGGCAAAGGGCTAAATGCATATTAAACCACCCCTTTCTGACCTTATAGTGACTGAATAATGTACCAGTAACAATATAACTAACAGAATATTGATCTCTGGCTCTTCTTCTGCGAATGGAACAAATGTGCTTGTTTCCCTGAGGATTAGCAGGCTGTGAGGTGAGGAGGGACGTGCTGTACCTGGCGGTTCAGCTCACACTCAGCTCTGGCTGCGTGTGCAGGAAGCCAGCAGGGCTCAGAGGGACCCAGCAGCAGTTAATGAACACCCAGCTCTGCCTGTCAGAACCCTCATGGCTGACATTATCACCGGGGACCTCACTGCCCCTTCCTTCCTGTGCATTAACTGCATGAAATCCAATTCTCCAGAGCTCTGAATGTTCCAAAAGCACAGACGCATTTTGATCTGGGATTCTGATCTTTAGTCTATTTATCTCAAATGGAAATCACCCTTAAAAAGAGCAATTTTCCAGATTCTACTCTGTGATTAGGCACAGGAAACTCAGTCAAATTACATTGGATAAATGGACAGTGCTACATGAAATTAATAACTCTCAGCAGCCTGCAGAGAAATGTGAAGAGGATATTAACAATTGGAATTGCTTGAGAATAGCAAAACAAAAGTTTTAATAATAGACAAAATAAATAACAACCCACAGACTAGGGGCTCTTGTTTTCATTTGGTCCCAGATACAAAGGTGTATTTTTTCCTTTACGTTCAAATGGGTATACAGGGCAAGACTATAATGGCTTGATGAATGCTTCTATTCATTCTTGATTTGGGGCCGATTATTACAGGCTGCTCAGCATTTGGGTGGGATGCTGACTGCCCTCAAATCCTATTGCAAGTGAGGATTTTGGAGCAGGGATCTCATTACTTCTGAGATATCTATGACCTCATCTGCCCACTGAAAAAGCTAAATACATTATTTGTGGCAGATAAGTCTCTCTGCTACTATTGTTGCATCACTTTCGAAATCAGTTTTTCAGTTTTGCAAGTGTGTTGGCACAGAAATACAGGGTGTTAATGCTGTGGGCAAGCACAGACTCCTGCTTGCAGATAAAAATACGACAGGAATAGCTGTGTGGGTTTACCCACTCAATTCTCCTTTCTAACGTGCCATTGCACCCACCTGAATAATTGTTCAGTCTTTAGTCTCCTTGCTGTAGTGGCGGCACAGCTGCTGTGTTGAGGAAAAAAATTCTTTAGAGGGAGTTTGATTATCTGGTATGTTGCCATAGATCCCTAGAGGTCTAAAAGATACCATTAGGGCCTCCCAGTTTGCCCTCCTGCTTCCCACGGCTCACTGATAACTTTGCAGGGCAAAGTTGCTTCTTTGTAGTGTTTGTAGGATGAGGTTGCACAACAGAGCTAGAGGTAAAACATCTCTAGAGGTAGAGCATATAGAAAGTGGTTTGCTTCGTCTACCACAGAATGAATTCCAATCAGGATCTTCTAACTGCTATCTGTGCTAGACATTTTTCATTGAAGCACTGATCAATTGGAATCTTTTCCCACAAAGTGTTCAGCAAAGCACAGAACCTCTTTTAAAGAAAGGCTTCAGAAAACAGCTCTGGGGAATGTGTTTGGGCTCCTCATCACTCCTCAGTGAGTGGCATCAATTATCCAGCTGCCTGGCTCCAAAGAAAGGAGAAGCTACAGTGCTCCAAGTCAAGCTCTGTTGACAGTTCAAGATCAAGTTCACAGGATCTGTGAAACATCCACCATCCAGGCACTTCTCCATTCCCCTCTGAGGCTTCTCTGAACTTAATGATGAGTTAGTCCCCTTTTCCAATGGTTTAATTTAATCCTTCCCTAACCTCCCAGAAGAGAAAAGTGGTTGTAGTGGACAAAGTCGGAGCACAACATCCAGAAACACAGTGTGCATATTGGCCCTACCAAAGTAGATTAGAGCTTGAGCCTGCGCTGGCCACTGCAATTTAGGGATCTTCAGTACACCTGACAATATTCCACACAGACCCTCACATGCAGCATCCTTGTACCTGCATCCTAAAACTAAGTTTTTCCCCAGACAGAGAAGCTGTACAGTTTCTGTGCAGTTTAACTATGAGGCAGGAAATGCTTGCATCCAGCTTGCCATGTCACCCTGTCAAGCCAATTACTTAAACTAAAGTTTTGTCTGGCCCTTCTTGACAACACAGCCTCTAACAATGAAAATGTGTACGATGATGATCTGGATGCAGGAAGTGGAACTCATTGCTTTCCAACACTGCTGCTATTACTATCAGTTTCACACGAAAGTAGGGCATCTTCTTTGGGAAAAGCAACACAAAATTGTCACTTGGTTTCACTAGCAGAATAGTGGTCCTTTGCTGTTCTCATTCTAATGCTTTTCTTCATGGTTGAAGAGTTTAGTCCAGTGCTCTGGGAGAGAGATGCAAACATTGCTAATTGCACTAAGATTAATATTCTAGGAAATTTAAGCAAAGCACTCCACTGGCAAATTCATTAGGCAGCAGAATAATCCCACTGGGCAAGTACCATTGTGACAAACTGGTTTTAGTCATGGTGGAAATGTTTTGCTCTTTATGCAAAAACACTTGCAGGATCTGGCCTAACTAGACACCCTGCAGGAACAATGAAGAAAAGTCCATGAGTAAGTGATACAATTACAAAGGCAACAGAATATGAGAAAATGGTTGGGGACAGTACATTACATTAAGCAGTATTTTCATGGATCCTACATGTTCACACACCAAACCTTGTCCTGCCCAATTAATTCTTCACTGGAAACTTCTCTGCAGCTTTCCAACAGCTTCCTTTCTGCTCAGCAAGAATAAGGACAGGTGCAAAAACAGACAAGGTACGTCATTTATGCAGGTCCTCTGCTTTTCATTGTCCTGTGGCTATGAAGGAATTAATAGCTATTTTAGGAAATGAAAATCATAATTTTTCTATCATTCTTAAGACTACAGTTATTTTATTGGACAGAATTTGCTTTCTTTCCCTCTGATCTTTCAGAACTGGGCTTCTCAAACGTTCTCTCAGTATAGGTCTTGTCCATCCTCAACAATCTTCAAAAAATCCTGCCTCCAAACAGGGAAATAACATTCACAGAAGCCCATAATGGTTTTTCTCAGCCTCAAAATAACGTAATTTCTTTTCTCCCCACTGCTAGCTCTGTTTGCATCTTTCCTAGCTTTAAAGGGCAGTTCATAGAGAGGGAAAAAATATATACAATAACTGCTGAGTGGTTATAAATACTGATTTGGGGCATGCTGCTTTGATTCAAGTAACTGTCCACCAGCCCTGCAGGAAAATGGGTTTAAAGAGAAAAGAGGAAAATCCAAACCCCTCTATATGTTCAGTAGCTCTTAGCCCAGCCTCAAGCTCAGTGGCAGGCAAGTGCCAAAAATAGTCTCTGTGCCTGCAGGCAAGGCTTTCTGGAATTAGAGTAGTAGCTATATGAGACAGAAAACCTAGACAGTACATGCAGACATAGAAGAAGAATTTATCTGCTGCTCTCAAAGTGCACACATTTTATGTATTGTTACTTGATTTTTAAGGGGGAGAAGGAAGATTTCCAACAGCAGTGATTTTTTTTTTCTTTTCTCAAGATTTTATAATCTCTCAAGCAAGGAAGGCTACAGCTTGTCTTGAAAACATACAGCTCTTGAAAATGAACTGCCCATGGAAAAATGCAGTAAAAATGTTGCCTCTCAGTGGAACAAATCCAAAGGATAATCAGTCCTTACCTAAAGCCAGCTATAAAAAAATCACTTCCAGGAGCCTCACCAGAACCCAGAGATAAATTAATACTGAGATATAAGCACTTGCACATCTGACACATTACTTTTCTTGTGTTGTTTCTACCCCAGGACATACCTAACTCTTGAATTCACCCCTTCATGAGCACAGAAGTGTCCAAACTTTCTTGCAATTTTATCTTTCTCATAGACATATTCACTAATTATTAGACTTCACAATTTCCCCATAACCATTTCAGTACATTAATAACTTTATGAAAGTACACAGCTGCTGTAAGAAATCTGGATTGCAGTCCAATGAGAAGAAAAGCGTGGTGTTAGGCTTTTGTCTCCTGGAAGGGACACATACACAAACCACTGCAATCCAGTACCTCTAGACAGAAATGGGAACTGGTGCTGCTACTCTGTTTATCCTTTCCTCCTCTGAAATGCAGAGGGTCTGCAGAACAGCAACAGCTGTGCCTCCTCCCAGACAGCAGACAGGTTCAGCATCCCTTTATTGATTATCAACTCCAGTAACTGATACTGGAAGGCAAGTAATAGACAGCCTGCATCTGCCTGTCCTGGCTATTAGACCCAAGATTTTGAATACAGCCCAGGAGTCTATCGCCATGCTGAAAACTCACACAGGATGAACTCGGACTTCATCAGAACCAAGCCAATGCCAACCACTTGGTCCATCTAGGAAATTAAGACGTCTGGAACAATTCCATATAACATTATAGCACAGTAAAAAATGCACACACAC
>WEKY01024866.1:24578-58334 GCA_013390045.1 Picathartes gymnocephalus | reverse complement strand
AAAAAAAAAAAAAAAAGAGCTGACAAACTGCAGAAGAGTTGCTAGAAAAATCTACAGTAGAAAATAAGCACTTTCTATATAAATATCTCTCTGTATTTATTATGCCCAAGTTGATCTCTCTTTTATGACATTTCTATACAAAACTGGTATTGGCTCTGTTCTCAAATAAAGCTCTCACCTCCGCACAATTTGCATCCAAACTTTCTGCCATCAAGACTTAAGATGATTAATTTGCATTTCATTTCCATGACCGTGGCAGCACTTAATCAATGAAGTCTCTATATGTATTTATATAGATATACATGTATATATACACACATACATACATACAAACACAGCACAAATACTGTTGAAGTTTTCCTTTCTTCTGGTGTTTGTAGTGACAGTCATCCTAGAAGGTGAAGGCATACACCACTCCCACAACCACAATATTTCCAATTGTTGCTATTATTGCAATCCATAACAATATGGCATCATTTGAAGAACGGGATGTCTCTTCTGGTGGATTCTGCATGGAAGAAGCTGCATGGACGTTGGCTGATGAGTTAAACAGGGAGTATTCTGTACTAAAGTCCTCGTTGGGTGAGTCCATAAAGGCTCCTCCCATAACAGGAAGCTGTGAAGAAAAACATGGCAAAATCAGACTGAAAGCTAGTATCTGCTTTTGCATTGTCTCAAAGTCATTATTAAAGACTAACCATTAACGAACTTGCAGAATTACTGAGATTTCATGTAGGTGGTGCGAACCTGTCAGGAATATCACAGACTACAGTATTTCTCCCATTTCTGTTAGAATCATTATTATTGCAGAAAACCTACATATAACACATGAAATATACAGAAGAGCTAGCCTGCAGGCTTCAAGTCAGCCTAAGTAATCATTGCATTTAGAAGAGATACACATATAAACAAAGCACTCACATACCAGAATGTGAGTTTATAGCATAGGATTGTTTTATGACTATCAGCAAAGGTATCAGGTCCCTGCAAGACATTGCACAAGCACAGTGAGGATCTGATGCAGAGAATTTGTTCTCCTTTCATGTATCACTCAGAAGTGAACTCTTGGTTTATACAGAGATCATGTAAAAAGTTCTTACTGTAAAAGAGGTGGAGTGTACTCAGTGCACTAACTTCACTTGCAAAACACACCACTGCAACAATCCACGGCTTATAAATCGATACAAGGGAAAACTTCAATTTGGATTTTGAAAAGCTTCATTGCAATGCAGTAAATGGCAGATTTCTAAAAGTTCTCCCACACCAGATGTCTCCTACTGGGAAGAACAAAGTTTCTTTGGTGCTCTTAGTGGATTTCTTGGCAGTACCAGAAAATATTCTGGGTAAGGTAACAGTTATTTGATACACTATGCAAAAGATAAAGGAGTAAGTAACTGTTTAACTTGTCTTTTACATGTTCCAATTGTCTTCCCAACTTCATCCTAGATCACAACACATATTCTTCAGGGTTCAAGAACTATTTTACCTCTACATAGAGGTATAAAATTACATCCCTCTGCAAATGAATGGATTCCTCATTCAGGTAAGAGAAGGATACCTACTGCAGTACAAAGACCATTTACTACTAAAAAAAGGTTCACACAAAAGCTTTTTGCTTCCATCCTTGTCCCTTGTATGTTTGGGAATGCAGAGCTGTAAGAGTCTCCCCTGACTCACTGAGTGCAGGCTCCAAGTCTCATGTAAGTATAGGACATTGTTTCAGAAAAAGCTGCAGAACATCTACTTCACATATCTATAAATGCTCAGGGCACACATTCTGAATATCCTGTAAAAAAGCACAAGCAGTGTGGGTATGGTAAAGCCCCAAGTCTCTGCAGTACTCTGTAACTAAACTCTGTGAGGATGGTAGTAGGTAGGCAGACCAAACCCACGGATTTGTTGGATTAACAAAAAAAATCAGAGTCATATGTCTAAATCTCTGCCGAAATTCCATCATGGCATCAATGATTGGTTTGACTTTGAGCAAAGAATAAAACCTAGACATCACTGCATCCTACCTACATTCCCCTTTCAGATCTACTAGGAGTCCAGGGCTCCAGGGAAAGCTGAAAAGAAGTCTGGGAATATTGTCCTTAAGAAACACTAGCTAACCTTTCCTTCCTCACAGTGGTTTCCACACTGCTGCTGTCATCCTCCAACCTTGAGACAGAGTCTCCTATTTTACACCCTATTAGTTAGTGCCTTTGGGTTTTTGGTATTATTTTTCACCTTTCTCAATAGGGCTCTCTTCTACTCTAACTCCAACACTACTGCCAAAGTCACCATGGCCTATGAATAACAGAGGAACAAACCTTGCCTTCATTCAGCCATATCACAGAAGGCTGCTATACCCTCAGCCCTAAACTGCCCTGTCAAATACTCACCGGGCTGAAAAACCATCTCTTTTAACACCCTGTCCTTCATCTCCTGCATCATTTTGATTGTCTCAGTAACCTCTCCCTTTGGAGCCAAACTACACCCATTCTGGCTGTGTGCAGCTGCGTTGTGGAGGCTGCTGAAATGGACAGCATGTGAGGATAAACCATCTCTCCTCTCCACACTGGCTGTAATCTATAGACTACCCCACAGACTTTGAGAAGTCTGAGAATGAAGTAATTTTTTTTGCTTGCCACGCATAATGTTTTACAGAGATATAAAAGACAGGCTCTTTTTCAAAGCTGACTGCTGAACAAATTTCATCTGTACTAGAAAATATCATGTCACATTCAAAATTAAACAGAGAATGATGAAAGACCACAGTGGATATGTCATGCTATCTAATACACATTAAATAAAATTATCTTTGATATCAAATATGATTAGACAAAAGCAGTTTACAAGAAACCAAGCAGGAAATTGCAAAAATAAAGTTTGGTGTGTTCTCCCTGCATCCAAGAGTTTTGCTGGCAGTGCGGTTTAAAGAGAGCAAAAGCTTCCTTTTCAAAAGCCCAGCTTGATGTTTTGAATCCAATTCCATCAGCTTTTTTTTATGTCTGGGGATTTGATAAGGAAAGCATTTCTCAGTTTAATCAAAATTTCTTTTTATGTAGAGATTGCCATAAAAGGCAGTTCTGACTTCAAACAGAAGTGTATTTATGCAGCGATGATGCCATGCAACAGCTAAAGAGACTCTAATTAAAGATCTCTGCAGCAAATGACAGGAATACATTTACCATACTGCCAGCAAAATGCTCAACCAGAGGTCCTTGCCTTCTTAGAAAACCATTTTAAGGTTATCAGGATTTAGGACAGTCAATTCTGCAAAATCTTTCAACTGAACAATCATCCCAAGTATAGAGGTACACACATGCATGTGCCCAATACAGTGGGAAGTCATAAGCATTGTTCTGGTGATTAGTATCTGGGTTTTGGGCCTCACATTCTGTGCTCTCAATGAGTTATTTGAAATGACAAGCTTCCACCCTGTTAGTTCCCCTGGTGCTGTCACAAAGGCAGGGAGCATCCGTGCAGCAGCACAGCTACACAGCACACTGTAAATGATGTCAAATCTGAATCTCCTTGTACTGTCTAAGGCTCAAACAAGCTGTCTGCACCATCTGAGGGGAACACATGGTGAAACAGCTCATCTGAATCTCTGAGAGGCTTGAGGTGACCTGGTGTAAAGCACTGACATTCAGCACCTGGCACAGGCTCTTTCTGTAAGACTGACTTCCAGTTTTTCTGTTTGTAGGTCAGTAGCACTTCACCACAGATCTGGAAATAAATCTTCCTGCCAATTTCCCATTTGCAGAAATCATCTCTTGCTAAATGTTCATTCGCCCCTTTTCACTGCTACAGCAGCCTCATATAAGAGCATGAGGAATGGCCATATGGTGTCCAACAGAAAGTCCATCTCCCTCGTGTATTAGCTCCAACAGTGGCCATAAATAGATGCTTAGGAGAGTAACAGCACAACGGGAGAAACATGTCTCATACTACCCAAGCCTTAACAACTCACAGACTCTGACTGTTTTCAGCTTAGGAAGTCATAAGCCAGATTTAATAACTTGCAAAGAATTTTGCTACCATGAACTTGTCCAGCCTCTATTTGAGCTCATCTGAAGCTGAGCATCCTTCTCAATCTGGCCTCTCTCAACAGTCAGGGTTACCCGATGATTAGACTCATGTAAATCATCCTTGGGAGATATGCCATGTCTCCACGGGAGAGAGGGATGATTAGTATCAATGGCAATCTATCTTTTTGGTAGATTAAATTCAGTGAAATGAATCACATCGTCAGTCTTGATGTCTTCATTCTCCCAAAAGGTACAGTATCTTCCCTCTGCAGTCTTATTTGAGATTTTACATTAAAGGCTGTGAGACCTCCAGACCTGACACTAATGGGAGTTGTGAAGTGCCCGTGATTAACTAAGGCTAAGGACAGACACCTGCAATGCTCTCTGTGACTGCTCTGTTTTTCTGCCCGTGCCTCTACAAAGCAAATATATGCAATTCACATCCTCTAAAATCTTCACCCATGTCACTTCCATTACAGTGACCTGCAGTCTCTTTTAGCCACAGAGGGTATTTATAGTTCAGGCAAGGCTGCCACCCTCCCCAAGAGCACTGGACAAGGAGGCCAGGGCAAAGGGTTAACTGGGAAACGTGACAGTCAGGGACACGACAGGAGCAGATGGTGAGGGGTAATGCTGTAGCACACTGTTTGGAAATGAAACTCTCTTCCTAGTGACTGTGTCGACATTGTTAAGTAGCACTAATAGTACATCGCTTGCTAAATGGCTTCTGGGACTGGCAAAGAAAGAATTGAAATAATTAAATAGCAACAGGCAGAAAACCAAACAGCGAAATGTCAAGTGGTAATGAGAACACCCACTGTGCCGAATACCTCCCACTGGCATGCTTTGGGGTCACAAGGAGAGCAGGCTCTTGAACAGTTCTGTGATACACTTTCTAGTTAGCAGAAAAATCCTATTTTATAACCGAAGTGATTCACAGGAATGAAAAACAGCATGTCAGGTACCAGTCACTGATACTGTATGATAGCATTCTTAAGCAGCATCACATAAAATCCATCCCTTAGCAATAACATTGCTCCAATTCTTTGAGAATCAGGTGTCTGACATATTTTTCATAGTCAGCTAGAGAATTGTGACACTTGGCTGCTGCTATCTTGTTGGGAACCCAGGTTTGGCATAGATATTTGAAAGTAGAGCTACATCTTCTAGTGAGAAACTAAGAAACCTCAGCAGTAGCTTTAGCAGCTCTGCTGTATCTTTGCCCAGGTGCCCCCAAGCATCACTCTAGGAATGGGATGCTAAAATGTGAAATTTCACTACAGCTCAGGTGTTGTTTTGTTAAATCCATGTTGTTACTTCAAAATATGTAACTCTCCAGTGTTTCTTTTTTGTTACATTTCACATAGCATATTTTTGCATGATAGTATAATTTGAATACATAAAGTGAAATTATTATTTCCTTCTGCCCTGGTAGTATGTGATCACTGCAGTGCACATTTGTGTCTGAAAACATTCCACCTGCAGTCATAAATTAATCTAACACAGTTGCCAAAGGCAGTAGCAATATATGGGTTCACAAATTCATCATGACAACATCTTAATTCTTAAGCTCTTTTTAAATGAATGTTTTTTACTAAAGAGATACCCCACATGAGCAGCATTGCCCCCCACAGTAATTCTCTTGTGTCTCACAAAAAGATGCATGTATATATTCTCCTTATCTAAAGCATCCACTGTAAATGAAGATGTGCTATTGGCTACTATTGATTTACAGGTAATATCTGGAGAACCAAGTCCTTTTCTTCACTGTTTGCCACCCTACTGCTTACAATGCAAAGACTGGGTGCCCAGTGACAATCAGGACACTTGTTTTATGTTCACTGCAAGTGGATTAGTTTGAATGCATTAAACCGACACACAAAATTAACCACCACCTAAGGCAATCTACTTTAATTTAATTAATTACGCCTAAATCTGAAGAGGAAGATCCATGTAAATGTTTTATGCAGTTAGATTCAAATTCTTATTTTAGTTGATTCAGATTCCTGCTTCACCCTGAAATCACAGTCTTAGGTTGACAAGCTTAGAATAAACAGCTGCTTATTTTCAAAATATAGTTGTCAAAATGTTCACCCTACCAGGGGCAATGGAAAATTTTCACTCCAACATGGAGGCATCAGGATTTCACCAGCTTTTAATCTTGTTAAAAGCTTTCCATTTTATCAATCTCTGCTTTTCTTCCAATCCATTCCATTCCTAGGACCTGTGCATGACTTCCTCCACTGCTTTCCCAATCCAAGCTAGGCTAGATACAATGTCTTTGTCCTTTTAGATGATAGCACTATTATTTATATTGTGAATCTGTATACCTTAAATTGGAGGGAATGGTGAATATAACAAGAGTGTGTAGGGCAGTCAAGCAGACTGTGCTTTAAACTATCTGAATATCCATGGAACAACTATTAAAGCACTAGCTGACTTTCTATATCTAATCCAACTGATGTTAACATCCTTTTGTGGATACCACAGTGGGGCAGAAGATGTCTGGCCCCCATTTACAGTTACAACTTGCATGCTTCCAGGAGAACATTAACATAAAAGAAGAATATAAGCAGAGGGACACAGAAAGGTAAGCATTTATCAAAATGGAAAACCTCAGTGGGAGGCTATAAAACTAACCATCAACGTTATCATCAGCAGGAGCTATGTTTACCATGTCCCAAAATGGAAAAACAGAGGACATTTCACACCATGTGTAATCATACGGGGAAACTCAGGAAGAACAGGAATTCCTTTAGAGATAAAAGCAATCTGCAGAGCTGGGAACAGTTTACGTACAGAACGTGATCCTGGAAGAGCTTCAAACAGCAAGTCTCTGAGTTTAAACTCTTCACTAATATGTGAAAAGAAAGAGCTACTGATTATCCCACTTACTGCTTCCAAAATTTTTGGCATTTGTGACTTCAAAGCCAAACTACTGGATTTAATTGGACTTAATTGTCTCCTGTTTTGATCCAGGCTGGCAATTTCTTTCTCATGTCGAGTTCCTCTACCACAAAAAACCACCCTGAATTAAGGTGGCAAGTAACCAACCAACCAAAAAATAATCTTGGGGGGGAAAAAAGGAACAGTATTTTGGCATAATGTTTTGATGTCCCAAGGGACAGCTTTTCTCTAAGGACAGAAGGCTGTATCACTGACAGGAAGCAAGCACACAGTTGCATAGTCTCAGTGGCAGTTTCAGTTCTAATGCAGAGAGTAAGTGGCTTTCCATGTGCCAGAGGATAAAGAGGAAAATAAGAATAACACAAGCTGATTGTAATGGCACTTTGTATCTGTTTAGGAAAAGGCATTCCCACCATAAACAGAAAAGCCATATTATGGGGTGAAAGTGGAAAGCCAAAGAGCAGAACTCAAGAATGAATGTATTGGAAAATAACTGAACAAAGCCTAATCCCATTTCTCAAAGTGAAAAAGGGCTGCTGAGATCTTTCCTATACAGTAATCTTTGCAGCCCTGTACATCTCTGAGAAAATGGTGATGCCTCATTATCAATTTGATGATGTGGCCAAGATTCTGGGTAGCAAAGAGACGGACCTTCATATTCTTTTGATTTTCCTTCTGCTCCCTCTCCCTTAGCCTAACAAGATGCTTAGGCTGTTCTGGAGGGTATGGGGCGATGTGTGGACAAATGGGAATTGGCAGCCATTCACAACAAGGGCAGCAATGACACCATTTCAAAAGTAGAACTACTTCCAGATGAAAAATTGTTTAAATCATTAGACTTCAGGCATGGGCAAAAGCAACAATTTTGTAAATCACTGAATCCTTCACTCTTTCATAATCAGGATGCTTTTCACAAACACTAAAAGAATTTTAAGGGGCAAGTGTTAGGAGTTGGAGCTAGGAGGATGCAACATTTTGGACATCATCTTATTCCTCTAGAGGAAAAAATAACTGCACAGAAATTCCCCTATGTTGCATATGCTGACAACTGCTCAAACCAAAACCCAGGAGCAATAAAAAATCTTCCATCCTCCTCCAACTGCTGCTCCACAGCCCATGAAAAATTAATTGGCTGAGATTTAACTAAGCCACACTAACAGTCTTAGCTCTATTCCATCAGAGAAATTACTTACTATTCCATGCAGACTCAAAAGCTTTCAAACCTTTCAAACTATAAATCTCATGTCTCTTATGTTACACAGTGATGGCTGTGTTGCAAAGACAGGTTGGGATACATTTATCTACTGAGAGAAGTAATTACTACCACTGCAGCTCTGCTGTACCTAATGATGTGATATAAATGCCTCATTTTCAGCACCTTTGAGATAGCCACTTTGAACTTATCTTTACATATGATAATGGTTAGGTCACTGTAATAATGCAAACACACTGGGAAGAATATTATTCTATGATGACTTCCAGAGATTAATTTTCTCATGGAAAATACTTGCAGGTAGCTAATAAAAACATTCAAAATGGAAATTAAAACAATTTAATAGATTCAACTTACTCCATAAAGATTATTTTCCTTATGCTTATATATTCTCTCAGAGTCTCTGAGAGAGAACACTGGTAATGACGTGTACAATGTTATTTTGGCCATGCAGCATTTTTATCCAACATTTTTCCCTATTTATTTTTTTCTTTCTTTTTCATTCTCATGTTGCATTACATCTTCACAAACAAAATAGTGAGGAAGACTGAGGTATGCTGAGAGAATATTTGAGGTATATCTCTTATGCCTTATTTAAGGCTATTTTTGTGAATGCTTTTGCTTGTGTACTTGGCACCTAGTTCAAGACACACAACAAGCCTGAGAGGCAACAGAAGTGAGCTATTCCAGTTGAAATGGACAAAAAAAGGAGAAAAATCTGACACAACGCTTCATGGCTGGAAATGTTAAGGGTAGCAGCCAGCATGAAGATCAAGCAAAATAGAGAGCTGCTTCCAGGAAGAAAGGAGGACTGCCAAATGTCCCTACTGCATGCACTTCATTTGATAGAATACCAACATGTGTCAGGCTGGCATCCATTGTGATCCCATCAGGCGTATCAGCTCAACAAATGGCTTGAACAACCTACAGACTAAACATTCCTCTCAACTCATTCTGTAAGTAGCAGTTTATACTTAAAGAGGCACAATTTGCTTAAAAATTAATCCTATTCCCTTGCATTTTAGTCTCATGAGTGAGCCAATCACATAACACACATGAGAATAAAAACTGGAAGGTGAAATAATGTTGATGATTTCCTAATTTCTAGTATTTGAAGAGCAGGCTAAGAAAAGTTCCATCCAACATGAACTATTTGTTGAATATCATGAAGAAATAAAAGCTCAATCACATGTAAATCTTGAGTGCTTAAGAACTCAGTGCTATCAAGCAAGTATTTCAACCATCTTCTAGGATTTACTATTCCCATAGCAGAGCCTGAGGAAGAAAAGTAACATGTTTCTCTTCCCCTTTGGTGCAAGGTCAGCAGGTGTGATGTGAACAGAATTCATGAATGGCTTAAAATAAGCCTGGCTCACTTTGCTTTGAAGCAAAAGGGAAGCATCCATACAGGACATTTCACTGTCTCTTTGGGGGGGCAGAAACCTTCATCAAAGTGTGGGAACAGCCAGCATCAGAGCCAAATATTCCATATGCTCTCACAAACACAGATACTCACAACCCAGGTTTTGCTCATGCACCAAGACCATCAAGGGATGATTAAGTGTGGCTGAACTAGACAGCAGCTGATGACAGCTTTATCACGCCAAACAAACACAGAACAGCCAAGCCATCTGTGTTTGTGTGCTTAAGATTGTTCAAACAGTTCAGAGCACAATAAAGAAAAATATAATAAATTATGCATTGATTCTGTCTAGATAAGCATGTCTATACATGTATAGGCAAAATAGCACTCCTTAGTGCCTGACATATATACAGGATGGGTACAAATGAATGTTTAATGTATTATACTTCTATTTTTAATTTAATACTTGTGCTTTTCACTCTTGGAGCTGCTCAGGATAATTGAAGCCATGGATATGAGTTTTCCTCGAGAATTAATGTTTTCCTACCCAAAAGTGATTCCTATAAAAGCTTGTTCAGTTGTTCTTGTGTTATGGAAGGTTGAGCAGAGAACTAAGAAAATAAAGTCAAAATGTATTGTATTTGCATTTTCCCCTCATTTCACTCAGTGGAATATGAATTATGGAATCACTGCTGGCCTGGAGAAGTGATTTGGTATTCTCCCACGCTTGAAGGAAGATGCAAGTTCACACTCCCCTGGTGGTGTAGGATCTCAGGATGTTTGGAGAAATGTTTTGAAAGTACATAAACAGGAGAGAAATGTTATTGTCCCTGAACTTGACAGATGTCCCTGAGTATGCTGCAATTCAGGCACTGAAGAAATCCCCCCCACCAGAAGAGTGCACCAGTTGAAAATCTTTCAGGTAAAAGGTGTTGAAAAGCAATCAGAAAATGGGCTGGCTCCAAGGTCAGGTGAGCTTCCTCCACAGCCCGAGAGCCAGAGTAAATACACAGACTCCTCTGCAAGCTGGAGTTCAGAGCCTTCCGAACTTCAGATGGTCAAAGCAGCAAAACAACAAAACACCTAAGGCATACCTTGGTGCTTTAAGAGACAGGTTCAGACTGAAGCAAGACATGAACAGCCACATAACTTTAGACACTTACACAGGCAATTTTGTGATGGTATCTTGCACTTACAAATACAATTTAAAAATAACCCATCTGGCCAAAAGCAGTCTAAGATTGAGAATAATTATCAGTTACCAGAACACAAAAAGTAAGGTGAAGTATCAAGCAAGTGAACTGCATCAAAATCCAAAACTCTTGGTTTTTTAAGCCCCTAGTACGAGACCTACAAAACAGTTGGAAAAAAAAAAAGCCTGGCAGAAGCACAACACTCTCAGCCCCAGGAGATGTGCACATGCATGGCAGTGCAGTTCCCAACCCTTGGCTGGGTTCTTCAGCCCAAGCTTATATATTCAGATAATGAACTCCCTGATCTAGATTGTAATACTCTTACCCACGCTGAGGTTTTATTTATGATCCTTCTGAACCCAACTTAAATAAAATATCACCAGCTCATTTTATCAAGGCAGCAATGAATGTACTATAAAAAGATTAAATGATGGAGGAGACAAAAATTGGAGCATTCACATAGATTCTCACCAAGGAGCCACTGGCTCTGAGACAGGTGCAGCTCAGTTAACAATATAGTTGGTATCCCTGCATCACTCAGTGCAGCCTTAGAACTTGATGGAGCACCTGATAAGGGAGCCTTTTTAAGGAAAGGTAACAGACAAAGGAAATTTCATTGGAGGTAACCCTATAACACTCTGAAGGTTTTTGCATCCTGAGGAGAAATAGGGCTCTCCCTCACCCAGTGGCCTGACAGGTCCCATCTGTCACAGAGGGACCTTCCCCAACCACAGGAAATCTTCTGAATTGCAGCTCAAACCTTTTTCAAGCTGAGCATCACTCATCAAAAATCCAGCACAGAAATATTAAAAAGCAGCACGGGAGTCGTTCAGTAAAACAGTGCAAATATGTAGTACTTGCAAAAATGCAAGCATTCCTCTCATCTTTAATAGTTTCTATTTTGAAATGCTGGATTGAAGATGTTTGTTTCAAAAGTATCTCCAAGAGACTTGTGCATCCCACACCACCATTCTGTGTCCTGCATGGATAAATCCATTACACAATGAGGCACTGAGAGCTCAGGAAGAAAATTCACAAATAAAAAATGGTTACAATGGATGCCACAAGAAGCAATTAAAGCCATCAGCAAAAACACCCACAGAGGGGGCTTAATTCCACCTGGTTTTCCCCCTCAGAGCAGCCTCTTTAGAAACATTCTCAAATTCACCATCCAGTCAAAAGGAGGTAAATTTACGGATTTAAATTGGACATGAAGAGATTCCTTGAGAAGATAGCTATTGTTCTCCATTGGCAATATATGGGAATGTAAGTACCTGATCTTAAGGCAATGCACACAGTGCTTATTTGAAAATCTGTACAGAACCTCAAAAACTTACCTCATTAGGCGCTGGAATAGGATCTTTGTTCCTACTCTTATTTAAGGTTATTTCCTTACGTATTTCCTACTCATTTAAAGTTTCAGACTTGCAGTAAAACTGAAACATACATCTAAAATTAACTACACAGACCCATTTTAAATGTAACTAAATCAATAAACTAGTAGTAAAAGGAATAGCAGAGAAAAATGAAAGGATTTTTCAGAAGTAATTATAATTTCTTTAAAGCAGTTCTGCATTTTGGAAGTGGCCTTCAAGTCATGAGTGTAATATGAAGGATTGCACCTGGAAAGCATAGTCAGAGGGATAAAGACACATCAAGTAACATAGAGGTGACCATAATAAACAGATGACGATGTTCACTCGAGATAAAATGGAATCAAGTTAGAAAGTTTAAAACATTAGCAATAAAACAAAGTTTTCTATGTATTTGTTGGTAGGGCTGAACTCAAGGCAAGCTTTTACACAGTTATTCCAAGGCCTGAGTAAGATCTTTGCACCAAGGATGCTGCTCTGAGTGTTTTTCTCCTAGCATGATTCAATACCGGATCAATTGTCCCTTGAAAATAAACTGGAAACCACGCTGTGAGACATTTCCTGACTAGGAAGACTACATCATTGATCTCTCCATTACTTCCTACCAAGTACCACTTACCTAGTCAAGATGTTATATATTTATTGTCAAGTATATAGAATTAATTACAGAATATAACCGCATTTAATCTGTCCTGTTGCTCAAAGAGCATCATGGAAACATAACTGATACAATGCAATACATCAGTGCAAGATAACTGTACAGATACAGAACAACCTGAAACCAGAAAGTATTCTCCTTGGGAAATGCTTAAACATATTCAAGAAGGTAGAGTTTCATGATCTTGAAGGGAATCTCTGAACAAACTTGTTTGATACAGCCAGTAATATGAAACAGACTTACATGAAACACACATACAATGACAAAATGCAGCAAGTCAAAACCCTCACAAGGACCTCAAGAAATGTCCCTGCGATCCCTAAGAAGGACTAGGTCCCAGTAAATAAAAGAGCAAATGCAGCATGCTTAAACTTTAATTATATTTGGCTCCCTCCAAACAGATGCTCACAGACAGATTTCTGTTTCACCCACTAATGACTGTCATACACAATCATGTCACTGATTTCAGAGGGCTGCAGGGTTTGCACGCTTGCAGGCAAAGCTGACAAGACACAGCTAAAGAATATTCACAAAATCCAACACCCTGCTTCATCAAACAGGGATATTCAGACACTGCAGCAGCGGTAAGGGGACCAGACTGTGCCATGCTGTTTCAGGAAGTGGAACAATGGGCAGACTGCTGGTGCCTGTTACAACCTCTGCACGTAAGAGCAATGGCCATCCTGCCTGTGCTTGGCAGGTCACAGCGTGCTCCTCCTGCTCACTCTCTGCTCCGGGCTCCTGGATCATCACATACTGAAGAAAGGATAACAAGGTAGTCATATGAAAAGACAAACACAGGTGGGCAAGGGGTCAGAAGGAAGAGGTGCATCACAAGTATGTGCAGGGGAAGGCAAGCTGCTGGCTTGTGTATTTCACATTGCCCCAGAGTAAACCTCCTCCCAAGAAATCTGTTTTTCCAATTACTTCAGATATGACCCTCATAAGATTTTAGAGTGGGCCTTGGTCAACTTCAGCTTTCTGTTGCAAGATCTACAAAGAATGCAATGGGAAATGGATGCACTCATTCCCAGTTTGAGGCTGTGTCTCTGAAGCTCGGGTCTTACCAGCTCTGATGAGAACATATCAAAGTGAAGTTTGAGTGTGGAGCTTGAGTTTGGTGTTATGCAGAACTGCAGTCATGAACCTAATTTCATCCATTTTTATTAAAATCAGCTGTTTTTCTTGCAGCTTAAATAGAGAAGTAATAGGAAACAGAAACAAACACTTCTGTCTCACTCCTTCAGTTCTGGGGGTGGACAGAACCTTAGTATGACTACACACCAATTCCTACATACACATAAGGGTCACCACCGATTTTAAACATGTTCTTCAAATACTAAGTAGAGATCAGATCCCATCTGTGTATCACAGCTCTGCCCACAGCAGCACTTTTTTCCCCACAAGGCACTAAATTACTCCAGCACTGAGATAACAAAATCAGTGCCATCATCTCCAAGGTGAAAGCAGAGCCTGGATTTTGCAGAAGAGTAAGCTTCCACCTCTCACCTTCCATCATAACCCATTTGCTTCTGTAATCTTGCTGTGCAGGCACCATCTGTTTCCCCAAAGGGAAGGTGCTTGCTCTTTGAGGAATGTAGAAAAACTAAGGTTTTGAGAACACCACAAGTACTCCTTGTCCATATAATTACATTCCCTGTAAATCTCACCAATACCCATAATTTCTATTTCCTTACTGTTGTACCATAAGAAAAGAAGAAGGAACTTTAACAATTCATCCAATTCTTGCTGGCCTGATGAAGAAAAAGAAGAAATAAAATTTCTAGAAAGCATTAGAGTGCACAACTCATTACGGAGGAAACATCATTGGGTCACTCTGGCCTTTAGAATGAACCATTACCTTTCAGTGAAAAGTATAGTCCATACTGTGTCAAGAAAACCCTTATCTATTGCTTGGAACCAAGCCCTGGCTGCCAATTGATTGTGGCCTATGAAGGCTCCAAATGAGATGGGCTTTGAGCCAGAATCTGTTCACATGCAGAGAAACATCAGCAAAAACAGCCAGTCAGGATTTGTGTCACAAGACCTGTGTTACAAATCCGACGATTTGCACAATGAAGGAGGAAGAAAAAGGAAAACTGGAACTAATTTTCTTTATGTACTTTAATCTTCCCCTCTTATTCATATTTAAAGTTCTTTCTTGCCTTATCTTGTCTGCTTTGATTGTAAGCTCTTCAGGCCTTTTTGCACATTTTCAGTGTCCACCACAAGATCAGTTATTGAGTCTTTAAAGCATTACTAGGGTTCATCTCACTTCCAATTCCAAAACTGCTTTAATCCTTAATGGACTAGTGATATCCTGGTTTGTTCACAACACTGAACAAATTCAAAATACAGCAAGCTGTCCTCCTGCTGGAAGAATGACAGTAAAGCCAAAGGCTGATTTTGGACACTTTTCACCAAGAAGCTAAAATACAAGGGCCTGCTCATTCTTGTTTTCAGAAAACACAGTGGCTTTGGTCAAAGGCTGCCTGGCACTCTGGGCCTGCAAAGTGCACAGCTGACCCCTGCTGATCTCTAGTTACAACAGCAGAAAAGCAAGAAAATGCAGCATTGGCATCTGCCAACTGTACTTGGGCATCTACAGACAGAACAAGATGACCCAATATGACCTGACAGCCTTAAAGTATTATCTGATCCATACTATTTTCATCTTAGGCCTTCATTTAAGTCTGCAATTTAGACAATGACATGTTTCTTTCCTTTGCAGAAATGTAGACAAGGTATTTTGCACATGAGAAGTTTGACATTAGAGGGTGAATTATAGGGATATGATGTACTCTGATTTCTCAAAAGGTTACTGTGATCTTTTGTTGATTAAGAGACATGATGTCACTAAGATAAATGCTCCAGTTGCTATTAACAACTTCTCCCAGTGAAACATAAAACATTTTTACACAAAGTGCTGAATAACACAAGGCAAGGTTACTTCTCACATCAAAGCAGGAAGTCTGTGACCTTAATGATTTTGCTTAGCATTATAGTATAAATGTAAATGCTTGATTTAAGCAACAGTGGTGCACTATTCTTCACAGCTCAGAAATCAAGTATTAAAAGGCACATGTAAGAAAACTTTTTCCAGGTGATAGCCTTTACATCTGCTGGCCATCTTGTTCTTTCAAGTGAAAAAGATATGTCAGAAAAGAAGCTACCAGGGAGACTAAATGTAATTTTAATAAAAAATGAACTGCTATTTTATATCAAGATTTCAGATGATTATGATATCATGACACAAAAGGATGAATGGCAGATTCATGATTAATCTGCCTGTTTTTCCCCATAAAGATACTGAAAGTGAAAAGAAATAAATCTAAACCAGACTGGTGCTAACTGAAACCAAACCACTCCAAGCATATCTGACACAAAACACAGAGGTGCTGACTTCAGCTCAAGGTGATAGCCCCCTCTTTCTAGAGACCTTCATTCATACTCCACACACGAGCTTTTTCTACCCTCTCCAAAGACATGGAGCCAGCATAGTATGAAATTCTTGTCTTCAGGACTCATGCATTTGTTGAAAAGATACAAGACAACCTCATCTTTCACACAGCCAACTACAAACTCCCACTGGGTAACTTGAACTTGTTGCTCAAGTGGACTGGATTTAAAAGATGGAGTGAGGGGGTGCAGAAAAGCTACAACCAATTATCATTTGATCACGGAAGGCTTGGAAAGGGGAAAATACATCTTTACATACATGTATAAAGACATAATTTTGGTGTCAGGGTGGAAAATCTAAACAAAGATTAACCTGAAATGGTCTATGCAAATGGAGTCCTTGTAATGCAGTGATGCATGAAAACTGGATCTGCACACATGCTATGGAAATCCAGATCTAAAAGCAGATACATGTGTGGTGGCACGAGACTGTTTTTATCTCAATTACTAAAAATGCTGCAGTGAGGGAGGCGGAGGGGGATGCTGGCAGACAGCTGCAAACAGATGTGAACAAGCTGCCCTTTTTCACTCACAGGGCTGATCTGGGTGCACAGGGGGACTGCCTGACCAGGGAATGAAGAAGCATGGGAACTCAGACTGCGTCAGTGAAAGGAAATTTGCACAAATTAGGATATCCACAAAGCAATGATTCCTTTCTGTCAGATTCACTGCATTGCTGCTGAGGTAAGAGCATTAAAATGGAAGGGCTAACAGGATTTATCACCACTGTAAGAAGCTTGCAGAGTTGTTCTCTGGTTATCTCCTTTATTTAAACGAATTAATTTCCGTTTTTTCTTGACTGTCATTTTAATTGATTGTTCATTTATTTGTTTGGCTTAACCCCTGATATGAAAGACACTGAAGAAGGCTGGCCAAAATGAGATATATGCAGGCTGGTGTTAGGCTTCTCTGTAACCCAGCTCATTGCTTAGAAGAAAACGGTGCTGCTACCTGGAATGTAGTAGCTGGATAATAAACAGCCAGTGACTATGGAGCATTTCTTGGGAGGATCACTGCCAGGCTGACAGCTTCTGACATATATGGATTCATGTATGGGAATGTAATTATACTTGTTTTCTCCACAGATGTGGAGAAAAAGACAAAAATCCTTCAAAATGGTGTTCAGTGGGCTGAATATTCAAATAACTGTGAATTGAAATGTCTTAATTTTTGTCCTCTGTCTAGGTACTAACAATTCTAGTTAAATATAAGGATCCCATAGGAACTGTGAAAATAAATAAAAAAGTCTTGATCAAAACCCACAGATAAAGGAATGGAAGCAGGGCAAAGATGGCAACGAGACAAAAGCCCAACTGGAATGTTACACACACCAGCAGGCCAGCCATGGCCCAGTATTTTACCAACTTCAAAAAAAGGCCAGTTTTCAGCAGATATTGTGGGAAAAAAACAATAAAGTGGCTTTGCTGTATGTGTGAAACTAACTGCAAGGTTGAGGGTATATACGGGAAACGGCAGCCCTGAAATATAAAAAGTGAATAATGGATGAGAACATGGCAGATGGAATTAGATGAGATTTTCAAGGGAAATACAGAAGAATGGATGAGATGGGTTGACACAAGTGTTTATTTATGATATAAATGTTCCTCATTTGAAGGCAGAAAACTAATTGAGACAGATGAAGAAAAGGCCACACATTAACGAAAAAAACAATTGCTTGCTTCTTTGGTTAACAATTTCAAGTTTTCAGATCTTCATAGCACTTCCAGCTTGCTCTGCATTCAGCAAAGTGCAGAATGCACATCACTTGCTTATTTCCTCAGCTTATATTTTCCCTCCACAGGTCTATGCAAAGCTAATTTGCCTTTTACTTACACGCTCTGAGCAATTTGTGGGCACTGCATTCATGCTGCCTGCTCTGCTGCAGAAGCAGCAATCACCAAAACACCCCTGACACTGCCTGCAAGACATATTAGCAAGCGGATTTACATCTGCTTGTGACTCATGTGGATTTTTTTTTTTCAATTCTACTATATATGTCCCACATGAGACAATTTTAACACTGTTTTCAGCATTGTTTTCCCTGGATCATATCTATATCTATATATGTAGGCAAAGGCTGCATTTATTCCCACCAGTAATTAATTTACAGCTGCTCTCAGCATCGAGCACTCAACGCACAGAGATGTGGAGCTGGGAGCAAATGTACCAGCAACAGCCCTTGTCCCGCACTCCCCTTTTGCTCTTCAGGTAAAGGCACTTCTGCTCTGGCAGACAGGGGCATTCCTGCTGGTGGGCAGAGGCGGATGGGCGGCAGAAGAGCAGTGCCACCCCCCACCCCCCCACTCCTGCATCCCCACGTGCTGCTCGGCACGCAGGGACCACCGCTCTGCCCCACGCACGGACGGGGGGCTGCCTGCTCCTGCACACTGGTGACATGGCCAGGGCTCACCCTGTCCTGACGGGGCAATAAGGCCAGGTGGCATCCTGTCGCTGTGCGGCTTTCCCGGGCACGGAGGAAGGTGTGGGCTGACTCCCTCTGGTCAGCATCAGGTTCACATGACGTGAATGCACATATGCCCTCGCTGCTCCTTTGCTTCCTGCTTTTTCACAGCAATTGTTCCCATTAACCTGTCTCTTTGAGAATGTGTCACATTTTTCAAAAAAACAGATTTGGAGGCTATCTAGTAGCTTCTGTGAAATAGATTAAAAAGAAAAAAATAACCAATTCTGAAAGATTCAGGTTTTTGCTGATGGTTCCGACAACATAAACCCAGTGCCTGGTTTGGGCAGCACAGCCTACAGCTAAATTTGACCTATAAAAATACATGTAGCCCAGACTGTATATGAAATAAATACTCCTATAGCAAGAACAGTACCACATATGAAAGATGACTGGGAATTGTGCTGCTTGAAGCACTGGTTTCAGTAATCTCAGGGATGACAAAAGCAAGTCTACCTTATGATTAATTAGAAAAACAGAAGAAAAGAAAATTAAGTGGGAGGGGAAAAAAAAAAAAAAGGCCAAACATGCTGACTGCTATGCTTTGAAAGCTACAATCAGGTACCTCCAGGGAAATAGGGAAATGCAGAGTTCTCCTAATGATGAACCAGTGAGACTGACATCAGGAGGTACCACAACCAGGTATGAGATCCTACATAGAATATAAGTTACTAAATGAATAAATAAATACATCCTTAGTGGTTCTCAGACATAAACACTCAAATTATTTGATACTAGCTGATGAGGCAGGCAGAAAAGGACCAGTACCACCACACAGAACCATGGCAAAGGAGGGTCAAATGGTGGCAGAGATACTCAAACTCTGCCACGTGTTGCTGTGACTCAGGAATTAGGTGCAAGGCTGCAGTAGCCCGTTAATGCAAGACAGCAGTGAGAGAGATGAAGCCTCCCAACAGAAAAAGGGTAAAATGTTTCACCACAGCTCTGAAGTCAGGAAAGCACCATGTTTGAGTTTTTAAGTACACACAGCCATGCTGTTTCCCACACGCTTCAGAAACAGGCAGGTAGGTGAGTCCCAGCTGGGAACATTGACTGCAGGCCAGCCTGATTACAAAGCCCCTCTGTAGCTGCCACTGTGCTGGAGTGTCTCTCCAAGAGGCAGCTGCTAAGGGGCAATTACCAATGATCAGACCATGTAACCAATCTGCTGTGCTCAAGGGATGATGGCTCTCAACTCCAAGCCAAAAAAACAGATCCTGCCATGAGATGCTTGTTCTGTGTGGTTCCCTCTGCAGCTTTAACAAGGAGGAAATCAGAGGCAAAACGAAAAACAGAGCACAACATCCATGTCCCCAAATGCTGTGTCTGCATGGGATATTATGGACTCACCTTCCTTCTGTTTATCTGGAATTGTTCCACTTCAGCCTCCAAAACAAATCATAGATTTTAATCCTATCAACTTTCTTGACTTACTGCTTTTTTTTTACAAATCTATTGTCAGCCACTGCTTGACTTTAATAAGAATTTACTGACTAAATATAACCACTCTCATGCCCGCATGTTTGAGGATGCAGTGCTGGAAAATATGAGCTTGTGCATTTGTTTCTTGAATATCCAAGAGAAAAGGTTTATATTTTCAATTTCTTTTCCTCTCCACATTTTAAACAAAACAGGTAAGTAATCCCTAATTGTTATTTCTTTAAATGTTTGCTCAACTATGAATTTACTTGGCCTTTTTCAGTAAATATCACTTGCTTACATGTGAGAATTACTCATCACTGATGAGCAGATAATAAACTCAGGGAATGAAATCACAGCAGTGGACGGGAATCAGCCTGTTCCTGCATTTGGTGAGCCACATCCCATCTTGGTACAACTTCACTCAGAAGACAAATGTGTGTTTTCACCAGGTAGGTATGTGGCCTTGACCTTAACTCTTCTATTAAGTTAACAGAAACAGAAATTCTCAGGTCAAGCAGTAGGTTGCAAACCACACAGAAAGTGCTGACAGAGCTATTTTACCTGTGCCTTGATATTTTTCAAGTGACTGATTTTAAAAATAAATTGCTAACAATGCAACTGCAGGAATATCATGTTTGTTTATTCTCACATGAGTGACTGAGAAGCTGTAAATAGGTGTGACAGCTGCTGCATCTCCTCTGTTGTCACCACTCTGCTCCTCCTGTGAGACAGGCAGTGAACAGGATGACTACTAGGACTGACAGGAGCATAGTATGATCCTGAGGCAAAGAGTTGTACATGAGCTCTATTACTCCTAAACCAATGTCGGGGTTTCTGTCAAAATCAGCACACAGAAAGATGCTGCTTATTTTCAGGGAAGAGCACACCCTGTTCTGCTTGTAGGCAAAACTTCACTGAAATGGTGCAGAGTCTGAAAGTCGCACTTTTCCAACTTCTGTAAGGTCAGCTGCCAGATTCATTTTGAAGGAAATGACAGCATAGTTTAAAAAAAACCCAAACAATAAAACAAAACAACATAAAAATCAGAGCTTGATAGCCATGAATCCAGTACCAAAAGACAGGGCTGTAAGATTCAAGCTATAACTTCATTAATATCCAAAAGAATTTGAGGGATGTTCTGAGCATCCTGCTGGGCCACGTGACTGCCCATGTGGAGTAAGAAGGATTTGCTGCTTTGCTTCTGCAACCAATGGCCAGTTTAAGCTTCCACACTGAAGAAGCAGCAAACTGGGAATCAGTGCTCACTAAAACACTTATCTCCTCTGTGGCAGCATGGGACAGTCCTGCCTTCCTCTCTGTATCCTTCAGTTTCAGGTAAAACTTTACACTCTTCATGAAAATTCTTGAGGTTTATGAGAATGCAAATCACATTAGAGGTTGAACTCAGTAAGTCGTGGGTCCCTGCTCGATGCAGAAACTGGACAACAACCCTGAAACACAACAAGCAACAGACACAGCTGTACTGTCTCTGGTTGCCACCCTACGTGTGCTTACCCATGCTGGCCCACCCTGCCCACAGAGCAGCTCTCAGCTACGGTCCCCCACCTCCCTGGTCATGCCACGGTCCTGAGGGACAGAGCAGATGCCCGACATATCATCACAGTGTTGGGGTGCAAGGTCCCAGTCATGTCTCACACAAATTTACAGTATTTGCCCAATGGCTGCTTGTATTGTAGTGTCCCTGAGATCTCCAGAGAGAGTATGGATATTCACCCATACCCCAAATGTTACATATTTCTGTATAAAACAATATCATGGATGTGGTAGAGTCCAGTTGAATTGCCATCATGTCCTATGGGCAATACAAGGTATGGATTTTTTTCCTAATAATTGAAAAATCTAACACTCAGAAATTATGTTTGTATTAATGAACTTATATTCTTGATTAGGCTAAAGAGTGTGTCCTGGTTTAGGGCAAATGTGGGAGGAAACCTCCGAAGGGGTTCCCTACATAAAAGCAGATCCAAGCCACCCCTCCCCCCAGCTGGTTCGGGAAATAGATTTCCTTGGAGAAAAGTGGACAAAACTATTTATTTAACAAAAAAACACCCACAAGCATAAAGAATGAACAGTACTACACAATAAAACCTCTTGCCATTTTGAAGAGAATTCAGAAAAGTTTTTTTCCGTGGGTGTGTCCTCGGTTTTTCTCTCTCTCCCTCTCTCTCTGAGGCTCGGGCCCGGCGCCCCGGCTGCAGTGCCGCTTGGGGGGAACCCCCCCCTCTCCGGGCGATGGTCCTGGTGTCCCCGGATCGAACAATAGCAGAACAGTCCAAAAAAAAAAACCTTTGGCCTCAGCTAATTAAAAATAAAAACTAGCCAAAAAACAAAAGAGGGGAAAAAACCAAAGGAGAGCTCTCTGCCGACAACCCAGAGCCCAGGAGCAGGAATGCTGAAGGTGTTATCTCTATGTTTTGAAAACAACTGCCTCAGATGATCTACCGCTTCTCTCTGCTTCTACCCCTTTTGCTCTCAGATCCTGTCTTAAAGGTGCAAAACTTATTTCTGGGCTAAACAGATGAAATGGGGATAAAAGCATCATACAGTCAGCCTAGGACAGAGTGTAAAACTATGTGATTAGTTTTCTAACAGCAAAGATCAGGTGGCAAAACAAGACCAACTGTCATTACAGAAGAGACTCTCCTATTTATTGTTCTCTAGAACTGAGTTTTAAGACTTTTAGTAAAGGTTGACTTTGCCATTTCCAAAGCCAACAGTTACAGAAATAATGAGCTGGCTCCTGGGAGCTGGCCAGCATTCTCTACACCCAGTCAAACCAGACCATGTTGTGACCCCAAGGAAGACAGCAGAGTTTGGCCAAACGTACCTTTGCTTCCCCTTCCCATTTCCCTTCAGTTGTCAGCATGACCCATGGCATATGCCGGCACCTGAAGGCTTTAAGGCACTGCAAGGGATTGTTATCATGGCAGCCCAGACAGCAGCTTACATCAGCACGTTGTCTCTTGCCTTCTCCATGCCCCCCCTTCTGCCAGACATGTACATGCAGGCCAGAGGTTGGGAGACACATGTTTTAGAGGCAGCAATGTTTATTTAGGCATCCAAATATCCATCGTTAAAGCACTGCTAAGGGTATTATGTACACTAAAGTGATAAGCAAGATATGTACCATGAAAACCACCCATGCTGAAAAGTACAGCTGGCTGGGTAAAGAAGGTTACCTGTGTAAGTATAAAGGACAGTTGTAAGAGAAGTCAGGAGGTGCATGTCTCTTCTCACACTTGATAAGATTACAGGAGAAATGAGTTGCAAAACTACCTTGGAGAACAAGGGAGAGAGTAAGCACAGCAATTCAATTTCTTCTGCTTCTATTTCACGTCCTTGAGAAATGCCGGAGAACACACCAGGAGAATAAAACATCTGCCACCCTGACAACAAATTTCACTGCCTTGCTCATCTGCACACTGCATGCTCAATCAGATAGCTCAGAGACCAACACAGAATGAACCATTTCACAGCCTGGATCCTATCACAGAATAACCATTTGGCATGCCTTTATGTTAATAACCACATATTCAATGAAGGTGACCTCTAGGTCTGTGAGGGAAAAGATATAGTAGGACAGGCAAGGAGAGAAGAGTATCTGTGAATGAATTTTCAGTATCTTTTTCACAAGTGACTGCTGGGCTCAACATCTAGAGGAGAATTCAGAACTTTTCAGATTGAGGTTGTAAGCTATTCTGCTCTACCTGAAGAACAACCAAAATATAAAACAAAGCAAACGAAGTGACATTTCCATTCCTGAGGTTTAGATTTTACATTAAGTGCCACTCAATTTTTACTAACCTGCAGCCCAGTGAAGACATACTAACAGGCTTCTGTCTTTAGTAAGTCAACTGAGAAAGTTTCTGCCATGTTACTTACACTTGCAGTGACTGCAGCATTTTAGTTTGCTGCTCTGGTGCTTTTGCACCTCTTGTCCCTGAATAGGAAAATTGTTTACTCTTTCACCCCCATCTTCCAGAACTAAACTCAAATTTCTGTAGGACTTGGACTGAAGCTGGTACAACTATAGCATCTGAAATAATTTATAGAAGGTACGGATGGAGGATATGAGAGGTGAAGAAAGAAGATACCCAAAAAGGAGAGCATACCTGAGTTGGGAGGAAAACGTTTTACATAGGCATAGAAGAGAAAAACCCTGAGAAAGATCCACAAAAGCTTATGTGGTGCATCAAGGAGGATAAGGTAGAAAGATAAAAGGAGTAACCCAACTATTTCAAGTGGAGCTTACTTTTAAAGAAGAGCTATTATAATACCTCAACATGCTTTGGCACTTATTGCAGATTATCAAGGCATTTAATTATATGCTTCATTTAAGGAGTAGGGAAGTTCAGAGAATTACATACTTTAGGCATGAACTTAATTAGGGTCTAGATATTTAAAGGCAATCTGCTGCTCCAAGTCCTTGGGTTCAGCACACATTTCAGAATCTTTTAAAACTTTAAATTTTAATATTTTTGTTTCTGCGCCAGTCCTATTGTTACTTTCTCTGTGAACATACCTCCACACATCAGTCAAAGAGACACTGCTGTCTTCTTCCCTTCCATGCACTGACTCTGGTATTGGTCTCTTTTATCAGTCACAGAACCCAGCACACCATCCCACATTCTGCAAATGCTATTCCAGCTGTTTTGGCAGAGCCACAGTGGAAGTTTGGTTTTGTTTTAGCTATGCAGGCTCATTCCTAGGGTGTTCCTCCTTTGGTAACACTTGAAAACAAAACTACAACAAACAGAACCAGCTGAGGTTAACAGCTTTTAACATTATTACTTTTTCAAACATTTCCACACTAATCACTTTGCAAAACAAAAGGAAATGGCCCTGTATCCAGCAGCCGGCTTCATAGAGGTGCTGAGCTTTTCTGAAGTGACCATAATACTAATGCTTTCTAAATCGTTGCTGCTTGGCAGGTTTGGGCTCTGACAGCTACCAGGAATGTGGAATTCAGCTAAGACTAAAGCTTCAGTGTAAGAGTAGGTGTCATTTCCAAAGGCTGGTGCTGTGAGACAGGCTGAGAGCACTGTGTGGGAGTGTGAGCCAGCGGGGGAACGGGCGGGCGGCGAGCACCGCTCACAGCACCGCTCCTGGCTGCCGTGCACTCATGCTCGCAGGGAGAGATTTCCACCCCGCACTGCCTGTGCTCCCTGGAATCCTACCAGCCCTGCACAGCACACAGTCAGGAAGTGCTCAGCGCTCCTGGTCTGTGTGTCACAGCTGGCCATGTTTTCTGCTCCTATTCAGTGCCCAGCGTAAGGACAGGCATTCCTCACTGCAGCACCACAGCCGACAGGACCGTACACCCTGACCACGTAGCACCTTCAAAATAGATGTCAAGGAGTTCACACACTTCATTCTGACCCTTTTTTGCTCCAAAGTGCTATTAACTTGCATATGAAATGTCAGGATCCTGTTTGCCAAGGGCTTCCATTCCATGGAAATGGAACAATCCCAACATGTTAACCAGCACAAGAAGTAGATCAAGCCACTGATGGGTAACGCAACTATCATCAGTTTACAACCAATTTTCAAGGATCTTCCTTTCATACTTCATCATGTATCTTCTGGGGGGAAAAAGAAAGTGTTTATAACAATCATAGAGAGCCATCAGTTTTTCAAAAGACACCTTTAAAAATCGTCACCCCTGTGAGCTGAGGAAAGTGTTAATAGTAATTCTGTATAGGATACTATACTCATCAAACCAAGATGTCCACTGAAACAACAGACAGAGGACTCCAACAGACCTCACTGGCTCAGGTAGAAAATGCAATTCATGATCGAAAACCCTTTCAAAAAAACTAAAGTCCAGCAGAGAGACATAGCAAACCAATAGAGCTGGTCACTGCTGAATTTAGTTGGGTTGCTGCCAATTTTCTGCTTTCCACATCACCGCACTCCATTTGAATGGTCTAGTCTTTGATCAATGATTTGAGGGTGTATGGTCACTAAAGCATCACGCTGCTTTACTTAATCCTATACAACCCTTTGAATCATTCGGTGTTTTTTGCTTTTGTGTGTTATGGGAATGAGGTTAGGAAGATGGTGAAACTACCTTCCTAATGGCAAGCATCTATTCCATTTTCAACAAAACTTAAACCAGGATCTCCACCCTCATTTCATCAATGAATTGAGAAATTCATCTTAGATTAACCAAAACCAAGATAACATCACCACCACTGCCACCCCAGTATATCACCTGTTAAGATCTTCTAGCCTATGGATTCTGAGGACCCAACTGGGCTATTCAGCTGCTACCCAGAAACTCCATTCTCAGCAGTCGGCCAAGAAAATTATTACTCAGTGCAGGAGAGAATTGGGCTCTTCTTTGGTTAAGAAAAAACAGGCACCTCAACAAAACAAACCTCAAGCAAGATGTTTGGCATGAATGTAGGTTGCTTCAGTCTTCATTCCTCTTACCTGCCATCTCCAGCTATTCTCTGTGTACAACAGGACCCCAGCTACTGCTCCAATCAACTGTGTTGTGAAATGCTTTATGTCTGTAAAACATGTGAATGTCTATTTGCTATTTTATTACAAACCTCCTTTCCACACTCAACAAAGATGGAAATATGTGACATCTGCTCCGTTTGTGAAGGTTTTAGCATGTAACTGCTGAAAATTATGTAAATTATTTCAAAAACATATTACATGTGTCACAGAATTAGTCTCACAGTTAATGGGTGTTGGAATCCAAAACATAGAAAATTCCTAAAACCTTAGGTCTGTTTATCCTGAGTATGAAATGCGTATTGCATTTGACCTAAAGTTTTAATCTAGAAGTAGTTATGGAATAAAGTAAAAACCTCAAGACGTGGTCATGCAAGGTAAAACAATGAATTTCTATGGGACAGTGTATAATTGGATGAAAAATACCACAATGTGGCACTTGGGAATGCAGGTGTGTATAGCCATTGGTGTAAAAGTAAAAACAAGTGTATGTTACAGTTATCTATTGGTCAATTAACCTTTAAGAAACCTTGTGACCTGCAGTGTGCTCTCTTACGCCCTTTCTCTTTCTTCTGTAATGTCTGCCTTCTATCAGTCTCTGTGAAGGAGTTGAAAAAACTCCTGAGAGATCATGGCAATAAATCTATCTTTAAAGCATACCTAAGTGAAGGTGTCTCACTCCCGTAAAAATCCCGAGAAATGGGCACATTTCACAGAAATACATTATTTCCAATTTCTTCCAACCCTCGTTGTGCAAGGGTGCCACAAGAGCCACATCCTACTTTCCCTTCCCCACCACCCACCTCCCACCAGATCCTCCTCTTCCAACATTCAACAGCTCCTATGAGAAATCAGTCATGGTATTAATTGATGAAAGCATAGTCACTCCAAAACACTTAATCTCAGGCTTCCCTGAATTAATAATATGACCAATAGTAGGTTTCCTCTTGCTCTCCTAGGATATTTTCCTATGAATTGAAAAGCATTCTCTCCCCATCTGTGCCAGGCCTTAAGATACTTCACTTTAAGCAAGTGGACAGTCCTGCTGATGTTACTGGAACAATATACACGTGTTCCAAGTGCAGTAAATGTTTAAGTGTTTTGCTGGATTGGAATCACTGCTTTTAACATCTTTTGACAGCAATTACAAGCACAAACCTGGAACAACAGCCTCCTCCAAAGTGCAGTATCAACACTTAATAAAAACAGTATGCCCAGATCTCCAATGAATTTTCAAAAGCTTTGCTGGAACAGAAATTTCTGCTATACAAGACTTGGAAATGTAGTCTGCAGTGTTACTGAAGTGATAAGAGAAGTGAAGGGATTCCTCTTGTTCCCCACACTAATAAAAATCTAATGCAATTAGGCCAAGCAAACAGCAGAAAGAAAATGTTTCTCACCTCAACTGTTGGCAGCATCCTGGATGAGGGCACTGATTGCTGCACACAGAACAGGATTTCTGCGATATCTGGATTATACAGCTGGTCCCTCTGGCTGTGCTATACCACAGCAAGACATCGGGACTTAAGATTGAACCAAAGCATCTGAGAACTCCTTAGTCAAACTCAGATCTGCTCTTTCAGCTTCCTGATGCTTTGATTCTATTTATTATAAGTCAAGACATTCTGGAGGAATCAAAGAATGCTAGAGAAAATGACTTTAACCTTTGGAAGAAAATAGAGCTGGTAGAGTAATGGTCAGTGCCCTGTTATGCAAATAAGTGAGCACTGAACTGGTTATGTAAAAGAGTGACTACAAGGTCCTAGCTAACATTATTAATATTTAATGCTATAGATCAAAGAAGTTTCATCTTAGGTCTTAGATTATAATCAGGGCAGCTTTTGACAAGGAGTTGTTCATGCATCTTTAAATCCCAACTCTCCACTGGTTTGGCAAAGAGCTTGCTTTTTGGTGATCCCACTTTTTAAAGAAAAAAACCAGTCCTAAGCATACACCAGTAATGTCAAAGCCTCCAAATGGCCAACATTTAGCACTGTCACGGGCAGACTCTCCGTGTACAAGCACGACGGAAAGGTCTGCCTTTCTCTGCAGCTTTCTCAGTGGCACATGTATGGACACAAAGACACAGGCAGCTCATGTTGAGCAAGCAGCCTGGATTCTGTTTTGAGCTGGTGGGAATAACCTACCCAAACCACAAATATAAACTCTCTCTTTTTTAATACCTTCAGATTACCTTGCTGTAAGAAAGAGCAAACAGCTAATAAAGGCTCTGAATCCCTCTTGACCCCTGAGATGCAGAACAGATAAAGAAATAGTGGGAAAACAAATACAGTATTATCCTGCACTCTGGTTCCTCTATGCTGATACAGCAGAGTACAGCAGATCCTAATTGTGCATCCAGAAATCTCATTACACAGGAATTAAAGGACACTGTAGCTATGTCTGGGATTTCTGGAAATGCAGCAGCTCTGTTCAGGTGGCTGGCTGTCCAAGAATGCCAAGCACACCCTCTGTGCATACACCAACTTTGCAGCATGCACATGGAAATGTGAGTATAAAGCTAGTGAAGGGTCTGGAGCACAAGTTTGATAAGGAGTGGCTGAGGGAGCTGGGGATGTTTAGCCTGGAGAAAAAGAAGGCTCAGGGGGGACCTCATTGCTCTCTACATCCACCTGGAAGAAGGCTGGAGCCAGGTGGGGGTTGGTCTCTTCTTCCAAGCAACAAGTGACAGGGCAAATCTGCAACAGCCTCAACTTGAGCCAGGGGAGGTTTAGATCGGATATTAGGAAACATTTCTTCATGCATAGTGTTACCAAGCATTGGAACAGGCTACGCAGAGAAGAGGCTGAGTCACCACCCCTGGAGGTAATTAAAAAATGTGTAAATGTGGCAGTTAAGGACAGGGTTTAGTGGTGGACTTGGCAGTGCTACATTAATGGCTGAACTAGATATTAAAAGTGTTTTCCAGCCTTTAAGTGACATAAGGATAATGATGCTATGATTCCATAAGTCAAAATGAAAGGATATTTTAAATCAAAGTTTGCAGAATGTGCTATTAAAATATTTTCTCATAAATAATTTGCATGACATTATTGACCCTAAATGAACTCAGTTTATCCTGTGTGTTCCAGGGCTTTTCAGAAGTCATATAGCTCTTAATAATGTATGTTTCATGGGGAAGCATGGACTTGTTATTCTGATATGGTAATAGGGAGCTATATGGTTTCAAGATGCACCTCCCTGTTTTGGGGAAGGTGATCTGAATTACTGCCAATGAAAAGCTTCAAGTGACTTGAATGATCACTGACCACACCTGAAAACCTAGAAGACTAATAGAGAATACAAAAGCAAAGAAATTATCTTAATTTTATAATGGTTTTGCTTTCTGTACCAAACTTTTTCATTTGTTTCTCTAGCTCCTGAAGCATGGCATCACTCTTCATATTCAAAACAAATCCCCATCCCTCCAATTGAAAGGAAAGATTATAAAAATACAACTTTAAATCATTAAAGTAAACACAAAGAATTCAAATTCTTGGACTTCAAATCCTCAGAAATCATTTACAAAGAGGTTTTGAACATGGAGAATCATCAACTATATATGACTTAGTCAAAAAAATTCCACAGAAATGGCCATACTCCCAAGGTTCTTGCTACCTTTTCCCCGTTCTAAATATAAAAGAAGAAAAGACCATTTATCTGACAATTAAAATTTTATTTTTACTGTAGGGAGACATACCCGACCATAACAACACTGCAAATTAAGGAAATCCAGTCCTCATTTTTAATATGAAACAGAAAATACAGGAAACACTTCAGGAAAATTAAATTGTAAACATAAATCTTGAAAAACGTATCAGTGACATTATGACTGCAGGTGCTGCCCAGCTCATATCAATTTGGATCATACCAAAGACCATGACATCATTTTTTATTCTCTGTCTTCCCATTTTTTTCCAATAAAGGCTTCTATTTTTTTCAGATTGAATACATATTTCAACCCCGCTCCCATTAACATTTTTTTCATCAGCTGGCTGTTAAATGAATATTAATTTTAATCTGTCAGAAGCAGGGAGGGGGGCAGCTCACCCCTGAGCACCTGACAGCAACCCCCCAACCCCTGCTGAAAGCATCGAGTGCTCTTAGCCTTGATGCAGCACTCAGCACCTCCCAAAAACAGGCTTTTATGCTGGAAGCAAAAGTCTGTACCTATGAGAAGTGGCTATTTCTGAGGTTACCTAGACTACAAGAGCACTCTGAAATCACTGAACAACACACAGAAATGAGCCAGTCACACAGCTTAGCAGTGGCTGAACATCTTTGGCACAGCATCTTGGGGTATACAGCATTACTTTAATTAAAATATGGATTTAAAATGAAAACCCAATCACTAGCTAATAGGCTTTGACTAGGTTCGAGTCTTGCTCATTAGCACAATGGACCTTAACCAATTAGAGCACCATTAGAACAGAGGACACCCAAGCCTGCACAATCAACTACTGATGAACACACTGATGCAAAAAGGGTTATTTTAAAAACAGATTTGATAGTTACAGTCAAAAGCTGTTCTTCACGGCATAGCTAATAAATACAATACAGGTGAGGTGTTCAGATGTGGTTGCTTAGGAGGAGGCCACATTTCAACTGTTCATAACACACCGAGTTCAGAACCACTGGGGCTGCAAGCGGTAACCAAACTTACACACACCTTGTGCTTCTGTGTTTACATCAGAGGGGCTCTAAGGCACAGGTCCTTTATGGTGTCTCTCAAGACATCTAACAAAGCCAACTTGGGTCCACAATGAGCAGTGCAAAGGTGTGATAACACACAAAAGCAATTTATGGAAACATAAACAGTCTACAGTATCCTGTAAAAAATAAATTATCTTGAGAGGTAGCCATTGCTTGTTATGCCATTAAGCATCTCAGTTTAGGTATTACCTATTTTTCTACAGAATATTAATGTATCTGGTAAAATGTCTGGTAAAATTCATCAGATAAAATGTAATACCTGCTGCAGGTGGATGATAATGCAAGTGATAAGGATGCTAATGAGAGTGATAGCAGAGTATCTTTAAAAGTGATTATGAGCAGGAAGCACAAGTCAATAATTCTCTTGTGTTCTCGCATCTGTTGTTGAAGATCATTTCACTGGACCACACCACCAGAGATGCTACAGAAATGATTCAAACAAAAAAGACAAAAAGATATAGCAGTGAAAAGAAAGGTGAAGAAAAGCAATACCTAAATTAAAGGAGTGACACACTGGGGGTTAAATGCCACTATGCTGACAGGAATGGAAAGGGCTGACAGTTCAGGAAGGTACAAGAGGCCTGTGATGGGGAGTAAGAGAGGTAAGTGCAGCATCTGCTATACATAGTGACTTAACAACTGGATTACTTTCCTTCTGTAGAAAAGGAACCCAGGAAAACCTCTGTTACAGCTCGTCAAAGGTTAATGATACAAACAGCCCCTGGAGGAACTCCCCACATGCCCTGTGCTGTGCAGCCCCAGTGAGCCCTGTGCCCCCAGTGGGAGACACCTGACAGCCCTGCTTCCTGCCTTCCTCACCACCCAAAGGGCCTTGTGGCACACAGCTCCAAGGTATTCCATCCTTTCTTCCTGAGGTGTATTGCCTCAGCTTCACCTCACACTGAAACAAAAACTATCAATTGTCACTTCTTGTGACAAAGGAAAATAACAAATTAACCCCAAAAGATCGGGGAGGAATGCACGCTTCACTGTAAACTGTTGCACTAATAACCTTAGTAAGTGTAAGACACATTTGCACTGGGAACTGTTCTGAGGGAAGCAATGCAACAGTGCTTTGTGGCTCTTCCAACACACCGAATTAGTGTAGAAGTTATGTGGAATACAGGATAGCAAGAATAAGGGAGAGTACAGAAAGGGAATAGGCAGCACAACTTTGGCACACTCCACTCTGATTATGGGTAAAACTTGCTGCTGTGCTGCACCTCTGCTTCTGTGCTGTTGGGGACATTCCACTTCAGTGCTTAAGGAACAAAAGATGGACACAGGGAGCTCACTGATTGTGCTGAGGACCATAGGAAAATGATCTGATACATGCAAAATTTCTTTTGAATACCCCAGTTCCCAGGAACATCTCATATCAGTAGAAATGATGATTTCCTCCTCATTGTAGTTTTCCTAAAAAAAGAAAAGGTTCTTAGAAATGTGTCCAAAGGGAAGAGATGCTTGGACAGCCAACTGCTACCTTCAGAAAGGCAGAGCCTGACACCCCCTCAGGAGTGGACTTTAGGAAGAGAACAAGACAAAACAGCCATTGCATTAATGAAACAGAACAGCAGCGTAAGGATTCGATTTGGCTTCCAACAAACACCTCCAGCTGAAGTCAGCACTCAGGCAGCAACAGTGCGGAAAGGCTTTCCTGGCCCCTACTCCACCTCTAAATGGTGGGTGATGTTTTTGGCAAAATCACAAACTTGGATCCAAATCATTCTTGGAAAAAGCCAGTAACACTTAGGTACCCACATGAATAGAAGAATAAATCCTGGAAAAGGTAATGGATGATCAGTGAGTGTGGCTTTTTTCTCAAGCACGGCACTATCTCTCTGTTAAAAACATAATTCACCTGGATTCACCATGATGATTTTTGGCTTTGAGTGGCTTATAGCCACTACATATTTCTCAGTATATTAAGCATGAGTACCCACGATCATGCCTCGAGCTGGAATCCAGAACTAAGCTACAATTTAAAAAATTTGTCCATGCAAACAGAGGAGTATTTCTACACACGCCAAGCTAGATTCTGTATGCACAGACAACAACTTAAAAAACCAAAACCACAGATGCACAATACGGAATAGCGTAAAAGAACCGAAAAATCGCATCTCCGATTTTCATTTAGAGGCTCGGAGGATGGAGCGATGATGCCTCGCCTTGCTCAGCCCGAGGCCGCTGGCGGCGCCCCGGAGGCAAGCGGGGGAGCGGCGGGGCCGCGCTGGGCCCGCCGCCGGGCGCTAACAGGTGCTACGCCCCGAGCTGCGCCGCCAACTTCTCCTCAGCATCTCTACCAGCTCCAGCCGCCTTATTTTTACCCTTTCTTTGCTCTTCCTCGCCCCCTCCCCAAGGCGCGGGGCCGTTCAGGCGTACTCCCGCGCCAAAGCAACTTTGGAGTAGAGGGGACTCGAGCGAAAAGCAGAGGAGAGGATGAGCGCCCCGCCGCCGCCGCCCCCGCCCCGGGCTCCCGTCCCATCCCGTCC
>WEKY01024866.1:7802-24248 GCA_013390045.1 Picathartes gymnocephalus | reverse complement strand
CGCCCGGCCGCACCTGTGGGGCGGCCCCGCCCCGGCACCGCTCACCCTCCCGGCCGCCAGCGGCCACAGCGGCCCGGGATCCCTGCAGCGGGGCGAGCCCGGGCCGGCACGGAGCCTCTCGGTCCCCGGGGGCTGTTTGCCTACGCGGAACGGCTCCGCAGCCGCGGTCTCGGGCGCGGCATCCTGCGGGCAGCGGACGAGCCTGGGTGCGTGGGCAGCGCGGGGAGGCCGCGGCAGCGGCACCGCGGAAGCCCCAGGCTGGGTCCCGCCGCTCGGAGCCGGTGATGGGAGAGTGCTGGGGAGCGAAGCGATGAGCGATTGCTGCAGCGACGGGCAGATGCGGCTGTGCTCCGCTCCCGCGGCGTGTGCGGGTCCTCTGCATCACACGCGCCCCTGAGATCCACACCTGGCGGCCACACTGCATTTCCTGCCCCGTTTGCTAATCCATCGGCTCCCTCTCTCACCACGACTCAAAAGAACTCCATACGGCTCAACCATAGCCTTTTCATGGCTGAGGTGTTGGAACTTTATTTTCAACTTCTCTTTGTTCCCAGAATTTACTGTTCAACAATACACAATAAACATATTTTGTCCCTTTTCTTATGTTTTTCCCTGTTCCTCACAGACACTGTTATCACTTTAGCATGAAAAATTTAGTGGATTCATTCACTGGTTGGTTCTGAAAAACCTTTGACACAAACACAAAAGGTAGGATAATAAAAATGCATGTCCTAATGCATTGAAAGCTTTTTTGTGTGTGTGGTTTTTCTTTTTACCCTTTTGACATGTACATGTTAGTTTCATCTCCTCGGCTGAAGTCTTTGACCATGTTTTTACTACTTCAGCATATTGTGGGGGTCTGAAACAGGGCTGATGAGAATATGAGTGTACGCCAACATCAGAAGTACATGGAAAATCAACTTTCCACAGCGATTTTAAAGTCTAGAGGAAAAAATAGACTATGCTTCATCATGTGTGCTGTGATCTCCATGCTATTTTGCCTACTGTTGCACTGCTGCAGCAGGAGGTGATGGAAAGGAAATCAGCTATTTTAAATCAGTCCTTTACTTCAGTGACTATTAATGTGTCTGCCAAAAATGCTTTTATGTCAAGAGGCCCATTAAGTAAACAAGTAAAATCCCAAAGAGAAAATGTAATTTTAAGATTTTTTAATTCAGTTGTGTAAATAATGGAATTGTCTCTTTGTAGAGTCTCTCCAAAGTTTGGAAAGGATATTGATGTGTGTGTCAGAACTCATAAATTAACTTCAAAACAGTGTTAATCATTTATCATCCAGATAAATTTTAAATGTGCTGGGTAAACCTCTCTACATAGAAAATGCGGCCTGGTCAGTCACTGCACCTTGCGGCATTAGAGAATAACGAAATAGTTCATGAGAATAAAAACATAGTTAAAGTTTCAAAACCACAGTGACATCTGTGCTCGTTTAATTCTATAGAGCATGAGAATCGTAGAACAACAGAGCTGGAAAGAACCTAAGGAAATAATCTAGTTCATGCATCTATCAGTGACCCTGCAAACAGAGGGTTTATCTTTACCCAATCTCTTCTTTAAAGTGTCCAGTGAGGAATGTTCCATTCCCTACCGGGCAGTGCATACATTTATTCCACTGGCCATTTTCTAAGTCTGTGTCAACCAGGGACAACAACTTGCCTTCTGAGAACTGCTCTTTGTGTTTGTCTTTTCCCAGTCCTATGGTATTTTGTCCATTCCCTGAAAATGCTCAAGGAGGATTTCTAATGGTACCAAGGTTTTCCAGTCAGGTTTCCAAATATTTTACTGATGTTCAACAAGTTTAGGAAATTAACACTAATGAGCATCCATACTTTCCTTTAGATGCCACTAAATATTACTTCCTACTCTTGATCTCAGCTAGGAATTTGGCTAAGTTATCTTGGAAGACAGTGCCAATCAAAACCAGTCTTTGTAGAAATACTTGCAGAGAAGTTGCTCCTTTACCTGGTAGAACTTTTTAACCTTCTTCTCTACTTGGAGGAGTTTTAGATTCACTGAAACAGCGTTTCTATTTGCAAAAGCCATCCAAAAAATCATTATGTTTTGTTCTAGAAAATTACTATTAATCACTGCAATGTCCCCAATCTCCAAACTATTAATTTTTCATTCATATTTCTTAAGCCTGACATGGAAAAAAAAAATCACTGTTCAGTTTTCACTTTTTATTTACCTCTAGTTTACTCCTTGTTTGTGAAACAGCGTGATTTGTACTGTTTAAGCTGCACATAATTTCTGAGGAACACCAAATTATTTGTGTTTGTAGAATCATAAACAGTTAAGGTCCAAAAGACCTCTAAGATAATCAAATCCAATGTTAACCTGACATTGCCCTGTTCGCCACTAAACCATGTTCCCAAGTGCCACATCCACATGCCTTTCAAACACTTCCAGGGATGGTGATTTTATCAGTTCTCTGGGCAGACTGTTCCAATGCCTGACCACCCTTTCAGTGATGAAATCTTTCCTAATATCCAATCGAAACCTCCCCTGGTGCCATCTGAGGCCATTTCCTCTTGTCCTGTTACTTGTTACATGGGAGAAGAGACTGACCCCCACTTCATTAAAACCTCCTTTCAGGTAGTTGCAGAGTACAATAAGGTCCCCTCTGGGCCTCCTTTTCTCCGGGACAAACAAGCCTAGCTCCTTCAGCTGCTCCTCATAAGGAGCTCTAGATCCTTCACGAGCTCTGTTGCCTTTCTCTGGGCTCGCTCCTCTGAGCACAGCATTTGAGGTGTGGCCTCACCAGTGCCAAGTACAGGGGGACAATCCCTGCCCTGGTCCTGCTGGCCACACTATTGCTGACACAGGCCAGGAAGCCATTGCCCTTCTTGGGCACCTGGGCACAGCAGGCTCACGTTCAGCTGCTGTTGACCAGCACCTCAAGGCCCTTTTCCACTGGGCAGCTTCCCAGACACTCTGCCCCCAGTCTGCAGCCTAGCAGGGGTTACTGTGACCCAAGGGCAGGATCCAGAACCTGGTCTTACTGAACCTCATACAATTGGCCTGACCCCATCAATTCAGCCTGTCCAGGTCCATCTGAAGAGTTTTCCCACCCTTTGGTAGATCAACTGCCCAACTTGGTGTCCTCTGCAAACTGACTGAGAGTGCCATCAGTCCCCTCATCCAGATCATTGATAAAGATGATGAACAGGACTGGTCCCAACACTGAACCCTGGGGAACATCACTGGTGACCAGCCACCAGCTGGATGTAACTCCATTTGCCACCACTCTTCCAGCTTTTAATTATGATACTAAAAAATACAAAGCTTTGTTTCTTCATCTTCCGTCAAAATACATTTTGGATATAAATTGCTTTATAATAGCTCTGTAAGTTCTTTGGTAAAACATTTTAGATGTGTTTCTGTCTTTCAGTAATGATAATGCAGAGCTTGAATGAGATCTGCCAGCTGTCCTGCCCACCTTGTGTCTGGCTTCCTCATCAAAATATCTAAACCACTTAAAAAGATTATGTCATGACTTGCTATTTCTGTGGACAAACGTTGTGGCACCCAGCTAAAACTGCAGACATGATTGTATAACGTTATTCTTAAAAACAAGCAAAGATGCTCTTTAATTAGCTCTAAAGCAGTTTGCTAAAAAGACCACAATTTTCAGTACAGTGGAACACAACTCAATTAGAGAATAGTTTGGTTTGTCAGTTTTCCTGGGGCATAGTAGGAAATCCTTTCTTGCACTGCATGTGCACATAAGCTCTGCCTTTGCTTCACAAAACAGACCTAACAAAACATGACAATTGAGTCTTGCTGCCAAAAAGGATTTTAAATGGGCTTGTATCTGTACAACCCCACTTACCATATGTTGCATTTAGATACCTTAGGCAACACAGTACCAATTTTTAGCTTTGCATCCTGATATCACATTTAAATCTTTCATCTATGCAAAGGGAGACTAAGTTCCCACTTTAAGGAGAGAAGGTAATATTTGTTTCTAGCTGCATTTTAATACACTTTTATGCTATTTCCTTTGAGCCCCATTTTAAGCCTACTGTTGCCTCATTGCAGCAGGTTGCAATCACACAGGGCAATTAATTCCCTTAATGAAGAATCAGCCACAGTGACGTGTGGTATCCAGTCTTAAGACAGAGTTCATTCTCTCTGATGGACTCTTGCTGCTCAGCATATCATAAAAGAGGCAAAGGATGCTGAATTTTTCACATGAAGTCTGGCCGGACTGAATCACCAAAAGGGAATTTACTCAGAAGCATTTTTCCTTCCTTCCTTCCTTCCTTCCTTCCTTCCTTCCTTCCTTCCTTCCTTTTCATTAATTCAGGAACTGAACATTGATTTTATTTGCTCTTAGTCTTTCAACAAAAAATATTGACACCTGCAAGCCCTTAAATTTCAAGCAGCCAATTTCACTTTGTGGAATGCAAATGCCCCGTGTTGCTTCCCAGGTCCCCTGAGCCGTACTGGGACAGTTACTCAGGCAGTCGCTGTAAAACTGGGAATGGAGGTGGTTTGAATTGGCCATTAATAAAGAGCAGACACAGATGTGTGCTTAAGCAAATACTCCTCTACAAAGCACAAGTCCATGTTGCAGACTGATGCCTCCTCTAGCTCCAGATCCAGCATCCCCTCCTGCGTGAGCACAGCCACAGCTTTTCTTTCACAAAGGTGGGCAAGTACTATTCCTCTTTAGAATATATTGGAAGGGGATCACTGTTTAAAAAAATAAACCCAGAAGAGGGAAACTTTGATTCCATGACCTGCCAACTCCAAGATGAACCAATCAGGTCCTGGTTCCCTGGGTGCATATCTTTGACGAATGTCTGGCATTGGGAAGGAGACCTGCTCCTCAAATCCCCCTGAAGGCAGATGTCTCTGTAGCAGGATGTGGAAGTCACTACAGAAGAGAAAAAGACCTTGGAGGACTCTGCCTGTAGCCCACTGTTCCAGGCACTCCTGTGCAAGCAAAGCAGTCTGGAGCCCACACCCCACTGTCGGGACAGTTGGCTTTTATGTTAGGTAGTGCTGGGCAAAGAAGCCCAGAAATGACTGCAGGAGATGACAGGCACTACAATACTATCTGTCCAGCCAGATATCCACACTTAGTGCATGTGAGCTCATACTGTCTCTTCCTTTACAGTGGCAAAAGACATTACAATAACAAAGTTTTACTTTTTACACTGTAATCTTTGCTATCTTCAATGTCAACATGTTTTAGTCACCGAGAAATGGTCAGGATAAGGCTGTCCTTTTTCCTTTTTTTTTTTTTTCTCCACGGTGGAAATGGGTCTTGCAGTATCAGCAATGGAAGCCTGGAGGTCAGATCTATATCTATCAATTTCTACTGCTTGACAGACAAAAATATTTTTGTAAGTCAAGGTTGCATCATTGCTGCTGACCTTCTGATACATCACAGTAATCACAAGAGGGAGCAATACTGCCTGACAAATTTAGTGTGGATTACATCCCTTTGATTGCTATAAAATTCCACTATCAGAAGCTGTTGCATACTGAAGGGCTCACTCACACATAACATCATAAAACTAGTTAGTGCCAAGTAATTCAGAGACAAATTAAGTTTGTAACTTTCTGTGTGACTCCTGAATCCCCACAGCTGTTCACACAAGAATAATAATAGTCAGGTATTAGTCTCAAATCACTTGTGGGCAAAATATTCCTCACAAAAGAGATTTAGACTTAAAACTCCTCTAAAAGCAGTATCATTAGCACATAGATGAGCCATAATAGTGCTCAAATTCCTGAAACCTCAGGCCTTTAACTTCATGTAGGATTTAATTTAACAGGCAAGAAGGCTTCTGGAGTTCAAGGATCTTCTTGTACTGCTGGCACTGCAGCTTTACAGGCAGACAATCCAAATTGCTGTGATACAGGGGACAGATAGAGAAGTACTTGAATAAAGTATAGATACAGTGAAAAACATTGCCTTCTACTTGACTCAGTCTCCACCAAGGGAAGAATGGGCACTCAATCCTGTTAGGAGTCAGCACTATCCAGAGAGCCCCAGCCAGCTCCTTGGCTGCTCTAAGCCTTGAAAAATTTGTCATTTTTTGGTCTTATTTATGACAGCTGAAAATGCAACAGAACGGGCAGCAAAAGCAAAATCTGGCTCCTCAAACAAGGTTAATCTGGCTGGCCCACACCTGAGCCCACCCATAGGGTGGCTCTTCCCGTAGGGATTTTGGGGCTGCTGTCTGTGTTTGCAGCTTTGTCTGCACCGGGCACTCCCAGCCTAGAAAGAAGCTGGGAGAGAAAAGGTGACAGAGAGGTGGGAAAGTAACAGGTAGGGAGTTACCTCCCCTCAGTGGAGATGCACATTTATCACAGATAGATATCAAAGTGTCTCTTGCAGCCCTGGGGCCGACCCCTCATTGTAATAGTGGGTAGGTAAGAGTGAGGGATGTATAAATACAGCCTTCCTTCTCAATTACAGTCTTCTAGGTATTTTGCTACAGAACCATTTGTCTTAGAGATTGCATGTTCAGGTAATGGCTTCAAACCAGTTTATTTCATGTTACATGACAGAAAGATTCATAATGGATATGGAAATTGGCACTAATATAAGAGGCAGTATTTTGAGATGAAGGCAAAACAGAAAGAGCTTCAAACTTATACATTATTAAAAACTCGAGAAATATCTTGGCTTTTGAAAACATTTATTCCCACCCCAGATTTACACTAGCTGATACAAAGAAATGAATAAAAGATTGCTGCCAGTGAGGCTAGAATTCCCAGTTCAGCATGGATTTTGCCTGCAGTAGCCTCCTCTAACCCTGAAGGAAAAGCTGTCTCTACCAGTTCTGTTTGTCATTGAGTTAAATGTCTATAAAAAAGCTTCTAACAGTGTAAAACATTCCTAATGGAAATAAACACGACTTTTTTACTCGATTCAAATAGGGTTTTCCCCTGTCCTTAGATCATCCAATCTGTTTGAGGCGAGCAATGAGCTCTGCAGTGTGTCTCCTGTCATAGCACATTTGATTTCTTGGCATTGACACACTCTGGACACATTGAAACCATATATTCACCAACCATAATGTGACTTCAGTTCTGAGTAAGAAATGTCAACATGTATTTAAGAACCATATTCCATGACATAATTACTGAGATACTAATTAAAAATATTGGAAAGAGGACATATGGCCTTTAGGAGAATTTTATGATCCCCACTGGAGTTCTCAAGAGAATTAGTTTGCAAAGGGATGCTCCTGCAAAACTATAAACATGTGTAGACTTTCATTTTTTAAGATAATCAAATATCCAGAAGAAGACAGCACTGCACAGAACTTTAAGAAATTATCTACATCAGTCCTCTGCCTGGAATGGGGATCAATTATTATTTACCAGCCCTGGTGGGCCAGTTCCTTCTGCTTTCTAAAGAGGCCTTCAGCTTCAAGTATATCTCCTGTAAGAGCTGGGCTGCCACTTAAATCCCTGGTACCCCACCTCCTCCCCAAAATAAGAAACACAAACAGGCAGTTTCAAGCATAAATGCTACAGCTGCTGTTGATGATGTATTTTTTCCAACTACTGCGGTCTCTATATATTATCTCACTACATTGTTCCCAATACCCATGAGTCCTGCCTGTGAAAAGCTGGCTCTGCTGGGCTCTCAAAGAGCAGGAGAGCATAATACATTCTCATGTTCCTGATATACACTTGAAAGAGCCAGTGTTCTTTGAACTGGTTTAATTCTTCATCTTATTTCACACATTAGAGAAAAATAGGTTGAATATATAATGAGGTTGCCCAGTAGCCATCTAAAAGGGGCAGAAAGGGCAGAGGAGAAAAGGTAGGGGAATTATCTGAGTGAGGCAGAGGGTTCATAAAATAAGCTCCAATTATAAAAGCACAGGACAAATGTTAATTGAGAATTCCTCCAACACACTTTACAAATATTGTTAGGCTATAATGGAAAAACAAACTAGAACACAGACGTCATGAGTATATCTACAACATAGGTGCTGATGCTCTCCACAAGCCCATCCAAAACCAGAAATGTTGGTGGGCACTCAATTGTTCTGAGTCACCAGGTCAAAAATATCTCAAGAACAAGCCTGTGGGTGTTCTAGTGCAGAATGCCATGCCAGCACAGCACCTTGCTGGTTATCATCAGGTTGGTTCTGGCTTGGAGATCTCCACATGTTCTGAAATACTGAGCAAAGACCAAGTTCTAAGATTTCAGCAGAACTCAGATCTCAGGAGTTCTTTGGTTTTAGCATTGAGTTCAGATTACTTGCTCACTGTACAAAATAATACAAATGGGATTATTTAATTATAGAATATTTTAGAGGCAAACAACAAGAAAAACCCAGTAATATCACATGGTAAAAATGTTGAGACAGCTCTGGCATGGAAAAAGAGGAAAAATAAGAAAAAGCAGGAGCTGTGCAATGGTGAGGTCTGCCATGAGTGTGCTATGAAAGGAGCAATAACTGAAGCATTTTTAGCAACTAGTAGACTTAGTAGGAAAGTAAATAGGGGTGAGGGAGAAGGGAGTGATTTTTCACTACTCAAATGTAGACTGGGAAAACATTACAGGAAGCTATGGACCATGCTGAGTACAGATTACCACTTCATAAGCCTTTCTCAGAGCTTTTTATTTATACTTGGGTCTGGCTGGTGGGAAAACTGATAGAATTAAATAAAATTTGGGTGAAAGCTGTAGTTGAATGGAACTGCAGAGATTGTGACATAGTAACTGGCATGTTCTAAGATGAAACCCAATTTTCTAAGAGATGTAAGCTTTAAAGTGCTGAAGTGCTAAAGTGAACATTTGGAGTGCAGATAGGACATACTGTCAGATATTGCTCTGCTCTGTTGCTGGGTTGAAGGGACAGTGTTCAATCTTCTAAGGAACAGAAAAAGTAGAAATGCTGAATAAAGACCATACACATCAGAAAAGGAGGTTTTACGAAGCTCAGGGGTCTGTAGGAGGGCTCTACAGGGAAAGAAATCAGTGAAGGAAGTGAAACCTCATCATACTAATGCAAAATAAAAAACTCCGTTAATGAAGAAACGAGGTAGAAGGTACAGTAAAGAGTTGTAATTGCAAAAGGAAGTGAAATTTTAAAAATTACCAAATTAAGTGTGATTGCCTTCTGACAGTTTGGTTGGGTTTTTTTAAGACTTGGAGTGAGAGAATAGGGAAAAGCTCTGTGTTCATTTTATAAAGATCAATACTTTTCCCCTTCTTTTCCTGGAACAGAGCTCGTGAAACATTCAAATTTAATTTCAGTGTTTCTGTCACCTGGCAGTTTTCTGATACAGTGTGGTATTTCCATAGTGTTCAAAATGAGCTGAATTTGGGTCATAATCAGCCATTTAATTTTGCTTACCAGTGAAGAAAAGTTAATGAAGACATCTTTCAGAGCAATGTAACATGTGTTTAATGTGTCAGCACTTGTGAAATTGAGTTCATTTATTTAAAAGATGCAAGGAACTTTTAAATGCAAGGAGGTAAAATAATGAATGAAATGTGAACATTGCCACATTGAACTTTGTTTTGAACCATTGAAACATTTATATCACATTTCAAACATTGCAGAACGTTACCTTACGGCCATAGGGTATCACAAGAAGATTCATCTTGCCTTTGAGTATTGCCAAAGTGACGCTGATAAAGAAACTTCAAAAGGAGTGTAAATTATTTACAGGTTCTGGGACTTCCACATTAGAAAATACAATTGGGAAAAAATAATGAGATTTCAGTTCTTCAAACACTGAAAGACAAAAATGGTACATCAAAGATTCAGCGTCTTTTATCTTTAGATGGCATAATACAAAGAAGAATTAAAAATACGGTGAGAAGAAGACACCTAAGGAGCCAAATTAACTCCTGATGTCTTTCATGAAGTGTCTTAAAATAATTTTTCTGTTAAATATTACGAAGAATTATTTTTACCTCTAGGGCACCTACATAGGTTTTTTCTTCTACATATCTTGAAATATTTGACAACGACAGTGACACTGAAAGCTAGAAGACAGGATCATCTCACTAACCACTCTGTAGGCAATGCCCAGCATCTTAATATGTATATCACGCTTCTTTGGGACAATATTCCATAAGTTAATAGTTTTCAAGAAGCTTTTCTTGAATTTGAACTTGTGAAAATATGTAAGAATGGTTTTTCCTCTACACATTTTCTATCTTTTCCCCACAACTTCAAATGGTTTTCACCCTTTCAAAATGTAAGGCAGCTCCATATTCCTTTGATAAAGCAGAAAACCTTAGAGCTTTTTGAGGCAAGTGTAAGGACCCCAGTCCAGTCCTCATCAGGGACATTCCCACATGACAGAGAACATCAGTACACCTGGCACTGAGTGGCAAATGAAGTAGAAAGATCCGGCTCTGATTAACTCTCCTGAAAAACATCTGCAGATAGAGACAGGTCAATATGTTCTTCCTATCTGAAGGCAAAATCTGTCTGATTTAGGAGCAATAATTGTTCTGGGTTGAGTGGCAGCTATTTTCAGATGCTGATCCTCTTCCAACTTGTCATGATTAAGGTATTGTTCAGCCTTCCTTCCTCAGACATTTCACATAAAGGAAAATAACAACCAGGCACCTCTGTGCAGAGGCTTCCGTTGGTAGACAGAAGGTGCTTGGCACCAGTGAGAGGCAGGAAGAGAAATATTCTCTGTCACTGCCAGTGCTGCATCTGTGGAGAGGGTGTCATGGCCTGTGCATTGTAAAGATTTCAGAAACAACCAGAAACTATTTCTTTCTTTGTTTAAAAATGAAATTATACAAACAGAAGAAGTGAGGCAATCTCATGTGCAAATGTCACTGTGACAAATGCTTCAGTTTATTGGAGAACCAATTACTGTTCCTGACACATCAATACCTCCCACTGTATTTTATGAGTGAGACACTTCAGTGGTGTTGTATGTAAATATTACAAAACAACTTGCTTACAAGAGCAGACATCAGGGTTTTTTTTCTTCTTCCCTCTTGCCAACGCTTGTCGTGCCCAGCTTCATTCACTGTAATTAAAAGATCATGAAGTCATTAAAGGGAGATGATAGAGAAGTGCAGAATTCCATGATGGAATTCACAATGGATGTAAGCAAAGCTAATAGTCTTTTCCTTGTTGAAAAAGAATGCTACTAATATGATCAGCAAGGATTACACTTTGTTTGCCGTCGCCAGTATTTTAGGTCACAAAGCATATTGCTCCCGGAATGCCTAAGCTGACCCTAGGGCTAAAAACAGTGGAAAATGAATGGAAGAAATTGGTTTGTTGTTCTCTCCCTTCTCTTGGAAGTAAAGTAATGAAAGCTGAACAGAACAGACAGCAAAACAAATAATACTTTTCTGGAGTGGAGCAACAAGAATCCTCCTTAAAACAGGACAGGGAGGAATCTGGAAAACCAAATCTTTCTAAAGGCTCTGACCAAAGAAAACGGACCAAGTTCACACTTTTCCAGTTGCTGCCAGCTGTAAAACCCATGTGAACGTCTCATGTCCCTTCTCTCTCCAGCTAGTCGGTACAAAGAGACATTGCTCTTCACCCTCCCTGTTTTGGACCTTCTTCAGAAGCAGACTTTGCAAGATTGGTAGAAAAGGGTCTGTCTCCTTTCAGATAGATTGGGAGGTAATGGTTTTGTCTTCCCAAGAAGAATTCATTGCAACTATATTCATTCCAGTTGAAGAAAGGGAAGAAAGATGTCTGAGGAAATATAGGTATTGAGACTATATGCTGATATATCATTTTGGGAAAATGAAAGCAAAGGTTCTGAAATAGGAAAATTGTTCCCTTTCCCTTCTTCCACTTGCCAGAGCTATACCACTCCTGCATCTTCGAAGTCTCTGTGAGCTACTGCATCAGGCCTTATTAGATATTGTGAGACAGAAATTCTTCAGTAATAAGCTGGTGAGGGACTGGAACAGGTTCTCATAGAAGTTTAAGGTGTTCCATCCCAGAAAATGTTCAAGGCCAGGTTGGATGGGGCACTAAGCAACCTGGTCTAGTGAAAGGCATCCCTGCCCATGGCAGGGGTTTGGAACTAAATGATCTTCAAGGTCTCTTCCAACCCAAACCTTTCTATGATCCTATGGTGAGCAACATCTTCAAGAGATGCAAACTCCTTTTCTGGTGGCATGTGTCAGAGCTTTTTGCTTTATAAGAATATTAACTTATTTTATTCTCTTTTTTTGGTTGTCATTGTATTTTACTTTAATAATATATGGACTTTACCATAAGCAATTAGACTTGGACTGGTTTTGGGAGAAGTTCCAATTGACTCTTTGATTGATTTTGGTAGAAGAGTCCCAGCGGACTTATTGCAATATTTTGTTGAGGTGGTTAAGCCCCAGGCAGCTACTCACTCACTCCCCCTCCAGCAGGACCAGGAAGAGAATCAGAAGGGTAAAAGCTGGAAATCTTATGGGCTAAGATAAAGACAGTTTAATAGGGAAACCAAAACCACACACACAAACAAAGCAAAACAGTGAATTATTTCCCTGCTTCCCACAGGCAGGCAGGTGTTCAGCCATCTCCAGAAGAGAAGGGCCACATCATAGGTAATGGTTACTTGGGAAGATGAAATCCATCACTCCAAATGTCCTCCCCTTCCTCCTTCCTCCCCCCACTTTATATACTGAGCATGATGCCTTGGTCTGGAATATCCCTTTGGTCAGTTTGGGTCACCTGTCCTGGCTGTGTCTCCTCCCAGCTTCACATGCTACCCCAATTTCCTTGCCAGTGTGGCAGCACAGAAAGAAGAAAAGACCTTGGCTCTTGCTCATTCACATGTTGCTGTCAAGAGTATGTATCCATGAAGTCCAGTGACAAACCCAGTGTAGATAAATATCCACAAACAATGCTGGCTGTCCAGTTGCTGCAGGAATAACACAGAACTGCCACCATGATTAATGTCAATCATTGTTACGGCAGGTAACATTCAAGGTATACAGAGAAAATCAGTTTACTGAGCAAGGAGACAGCTCCAGAAAATGTGATCCAATGTCATCTTCCCATGTCCACATGTCAGAGCTCTTGTATTCAAAAGGGAGATGCTCTTTCATGGTCCTAAGCTTCCCAGGTTCTTCTGCTTTCTGTGGGAAGGAGAGACTCTATCTTAGAATTACACAGTTTGGACCCAAACTGAAGGATATAATGAAGAAGAAACAAAACACAACAAATCTAACAGCTAGAGGGCTGGCCTGCAGGATGCAGTCCTCCCTCAGGCTTTTGTCTGATTTTCCATCCTATTTTTGACAACCTACAGTCAGCCTAGCCTGCCTCTTGGTCTATTAGTTATACAATTTAAGCAGAATACTTGAAAAGAGTGTCCTTGAAATAATTCCTTTGTTTGAGATGCAAAACATTCACAGGTATCACGAAATAGGTTTTTACACTTCACAAGGAAAGGAGCTATAGCTCCTAGCAAGAATTTGAGCCAGCCCCATCTGCAGTGGCAGCAAAAACTGCAGTGCAAAAATTGTCCCAGAAACACATTTTGAGGGGAACAAAAGTTGTACCTGTAGCTGTACTGATGGAGCTGACGGAGCTATTAGAGACACAGAAAACTAAATAGGACCTGAAGAGACCATTCTGTTAATTTTCCCACACTGGGACAGAATTCAATGTTCTCCTGAGATAGATTTTAAAAACATCCAGTGATAAAGGCATGTAGTGATCTGGAAACTCCCCAGGGACATATTTCAGTGTTAACTACATTATGTATTAGAAAGCCTTTCATAATATCTAACTTGAAATTTTTGTTCCTCTTTAAAGTGATTGCTTTCCTCTCATCCTCAGTTGAAATGAAATATAGTTTATTGCCTTCCTTTTCATAGCAAACATTCAGAGATATAAAGACTGCTATAATTTTTACTTTCTTTTTCCTCTTTCCTGTAGGGCAACAACAAATGTTTCAGCCTTTCTACACAGTTCACACTCCCTAGACCTCATGGACTTTTCTTGACCTCTTTTCATTTTCCTGCATCACTCTTGAAAACAAGGTCTAGAATGGGATATTATACGTCAAGGATGGACTTACAAGTGACACCGCAAAACTTTTTTGCTTTAGCTTTGTAAATAATGAAAAAAAAATTGTGTTGAAAAAGAGAGTAGATTATCTGAGCCTGTACAACATCGAGTAAGTGAAAGCTTCTCCTAAAGAGCTCGCAAACAAATATGGCATAGTGACATGGGCAAGAAACAGCACTAAAAAAAAAAATTAATAATCAAAAAGGGAAACACAGTGCTATAATTCTTAATAGATGCTGCATACTCTACTTGTCAGTAGAGTACATACAATGAGGGAAACACTTTGAATCTCCATAATTGAGAATTTGAGAAAATGCATGTTTGGTTACATCCCTTTGGTGAGGGGAATGGTACATCCCTATCCAAAGTGAACATCTCACAGAACAGCTCACAGAAGTATCAATGTTTTTGGCTGAGCTCCAAGCCATGTCACCTGTCCAAACTGATCCATCTTTTCTAGACCCATACGTAGTAACCATCAAGTCAAATAAACTATGATCTAATCAAACCAGATACCATGACTATATAATGAAAGAAATCACCTATGAAGTCAGAAACTGAATGAGCATAAAGATACCTTTAAGAGGGACAGAAGTTATTTTGCTGTGGCAGGTGTCCTACTCCAAGGTTTAGTATTTTGTTCTAATCTTAAAGAAAGCTTCCCTTGCTTTATTGAAAATTTAGCAAGGTTAGGCTCAAGTTGATGAAAAAAAAGTCCTTTTTTTAATCTCTTGTGCAATGAAAAATGCTTTTCATTCCTTTTGAAAAAGTCTTCCATAAAGCAAGATGCTGAGGTTTATAATAGAAAGACAATATTGTTCCATGAGGAGCTGTAGACAGCAGTCAGATCCCTTCACCTTCTCCTCTCCAGGCTGAGCAACTCCAGGTCTCACAGTCTATTTTCAGATGTCTTGTGCTCCATTCCCTGAACTATCCTACAAACCCTCTGCTGGTCTTGCTCTGCTCCATTATGTTCACATCTGTCTTGCACTGGGGAGTCCCAAACTGGGTGCAGTACTCCACTACAATAAACCCTACACGTATCTATTTACAAACATGGGTCATTCCGTGTTATTTCACCCTAATCCACCCCAATCTATTAACAAGAACCTGGATTACTCTCTTCTTCTAGGGTGGGTTGTAACAGTGAGCCTATCCTATTTTCACAAACCATCTTGCAACATTTGTTTAGATCTCACATATTTAGGCACATTCATTTATATCTAAGGCTTTGACACAGCCTGTTCTTTCATACTACCCATATAATTTGCTTTAAACATGGGAAACATTTTTGCAGAAGTCAGAGTGCATTTGCAGATTATTTCTGAAAAAGAAAAGGTATAGATCAATTCTTCTACTTGTTGTAACTTTGCACATCTTTCCCAGAGTCTGGCAGGTATTTATTGTGACATTTTAGGGGCTGTGATGCTGAATGGTCAAATATTTAAATTTAACTGCTTAGTGATGTGGAAACTAGACAATATATCTCTGCCCTCCCTAGCTGGTGCTGTAGCTACTAAAAAATGCTGTACTCTTCATCTCTTGGTCTTTCAAGGGCAGTGCAGGGAGTCCTTGAGAAATAGAAGGAATAGTCAGGTCCCCAGTAAACCAGTTGTGGTGATGAGGAAACTCTCTGAGGAGAGGCATAATATGTGCTTACTTGGCCAGCAGAGAAAGGATGAGTATTTTAGGTGGCTTTCAGGAGAGAAAAGGCATTACTTTTTTTTTACTGCTATATATGTATGTATAGTATATTATATAAAATATAACATTACTATGATATGTTACACATACATATTTTATATTAATTACTTTATGTGCTTCTTGGAAAGGTGATAAATGATCTTTTGCATCCACCTTCCAAGAATTTAGGTCTGATTTTGGATGCCTCAGGCAGATATCTTTAAATCCTTGACTTCTTCTAGAAAATAGGGCATGATAAACAAGGGGACTTGTTTAATGTGCCAGTGCAATTTTTAAAGTAGTTCTTTCCAAGAAGACCCAAAGCTGAGAGCCTTTTAACAAAAAGTGTCCTGGAGATACAGACTTGAGATACTGTCAGATTTAACAAACCAACTTTCATCACTTGTCACATACTGTTGTAGAAAAGCCCATTTAGAAATGTCATGTGGCAGAGCAGCTGTGTAGGTGCGCACTGGATGTCAGAGCCTGTTCCATTTGCTGTCTTTCCTCAAAGTGCTCATTAAGAGACTATAGCCACCATCTTCTAACATTGTAATTCTGGGTAATAAAGGCATTTATGCATCCAAATAAAATATTTTTATGCCGTGTCAGATGACAATATGTCTTGTGCTCCACTCCATCAACTATCCTACAAACTGCTATTTAAAATGGTGGTTACTGTAACTTCATTACTGAATCCTAAGTGGAACCACTTCATCAAAAAAAAAAAAAAAAAAAAAAAACA
>WEKY01024865.1:0-12955 GCA_013390045.1 Picathartes gymnocephalus | reverse complement strand
CCCTTGCCGAGGCTGCTCTTGGCACTTGCTCTTGGCATGGACGTGCCACAGACAATGGAGGGCCGTGGAGAGGCAGCAAGTCTGAAACAGACAATCTTTGTGGCTGTGTGACTGTGCCGCTGTGGGGCAGTGAGTGCCCTCTCTCCAGGCTGTCCTCCCATGTGTAATGTCCTGGGGGGCACCCTGAAGTGACCGGTCTGGGGAACATTACATCCGTGTGGAGGGGCGTGATGGTTGTCCAGGTGACCTGCAGAGCTGCCTGTGGCTGCATCTGGGGCACCTGTGGGAAGCAGGAGGATGTGTGAGATGGAGGTGACCGTAGTGGCACAGTGTCCCCCCTGCATACTTGCAAGTCCGGCCCTGGCCCCAAGGCCAGTGCTGGCCACAGCAGCCAGGCTGGGCTGTGTTCCCAGCTGCACTTGCTGACTTGGGAGCATTGGTGCACCTCCACTGTCGGGACCTGCCCCTCCCCAGAGCAAGGCCTGGTGCCAGGCCTGGCCAGTGGTGTCTGCCTCCAGCCCTCCCCCAGGTCCCACTGCAGCCTCTCCCTCCATCCCCATCCCTCACCTGCTGCCGCTTGGTCAGCAGCGGCCGCCCCTCACGGGACTGGCAGTGGGCGTTCGCTTCCTGTCTCTTGGACATCTTGGCAGTGCTCTGAGGAGCACTGGCCATGGGCACCTGGGAGAGCTGCTTCCTCCTGAGGGAGCTGCTGCCTCGTGAGAGAGAGCTGCTGCCTCCTCAGAGTGCTGCTCTCCTGGGAGTGGCTACTCAAGGTGTTTGGCCCTGCAAGAGCCCTCTGTGTCACCTCACGGACCTGTGTCACAATGGCCTCTGGGCACGATGCAACCGTGGGTCACAAAGGCCTGGTGGGCACGGCCGCCCCTTGTCTCAGAGGCCTGGTGGTTTTCATAGAGATGTTGCTGGTCAAAAAAGTCCTTTCTTAAGCCTTTTCCCCTCTACTTTGACTATGCTTGTTCCTCTACTAACTGTGAGGAACAAGTTAATAAAATTATCTGTTACCTGTTAAAGCTCCTGTTTAGACACCTGTCAAAGAGGATTACCTGTTTTACTGTTTCACCTGTTTTGTATGTTAAAACTCTTGCTGGTACCCCTGATAAGGAGACCCGCTTTTGACTGAACAGTTATGTTTAAACCCCAGATTTCCATTGGGTATGCCACTGCCGCTCCCCCACCTAGACTTCAAAATGGCACTGAGCCCCTAGACCATTGAGCCTGACCAGATGACGTCACCTCGGCATGCAAATGCCGGACTCCCCCAAGGCCCATCAGGAGCCAGATCCTGGTCTGCACCAATGAGTGGGTGCCCCCTCCATGCAAATGAGGGGATTGAAATCCCCATCAATCAGGATGCTCCTAGAGCTGCATAAAAGAGCACACCCGAGCACCGCTCGGGGTCTTCTCGCTTCGTTGGACGTTGGACCACTTCGGACTTTGAGGAAGCTACTGCCCCAAAGGAGAAGACCCGGATCTAGCTCCCACTGCAGGGGACGCTCGACACTGGACACCATCGGCTCTTTGGCAGCTGAGGAGTGGCGGCGTGTGTAATTGGCGAGTCCCAGACTGTTTTTCAATAAAGTTGCTGAAGTCACTGGGAGTTTGGCTCCCGCATTTTTAACACCAATGACCTGCAGCTCTCCCTTGTCCCACCTTGAGTTTGTCCTCTAAACATCCCCAAAGAAGCCCTGTGCCCTGCCAAACTGCTTTTCCCACCCAGCCCACCATGTGCACCAGCCCTTGACCCTGACCTTAGGTAGAAAAATATTCAGGAAGGCAAAAACTCTGTTAGCACTTCATTTGGCCACTAATGTAAAAGACAGTAATAAGTGTTTGTTTACAACGATTAACAAAAAAGCAAGACCAAGGAAAACCTGAATTCTTGTATACAGGGGGGAATATGGTCACAAAATAATAGGAAAATTTTGAGGTTCTGAATGCCTTCTTTTCCTCAGCATTCGAGACAAGAAGACCAGTTATTGGGAGAACAAGGAGCCACCTCAGCCAGCAGAGAGGGATGAACAGCAGATTAGAGCCCCTGGAATCCAGGAGGAAGTTGTTAGTGACCTGCAGAGTCACTTAAACACTGATAAGTCTATGGGGTTGGCTGGGAGCTCACCAAGGGTGCTCAGGGAGCTGCAGAAGAGCTTGCTAAGCTGCTCTCTGTCCTTTATTATCAGTCCTGGCCAGTTGCGATGTCTCACATGCCTGGAGGTGCCATGGGCAAGAAGGGCCACAGGGAGGATGCGAGGAACTGCAGGCCTGTCAGCCCTGACCTCAGGGCCCGGCAAGGTTCTGGAGCAGATCATTGTGAGTGGGACCACATGGCCCATACAGGACAACTGAGGGATCAGGCCCAGCCAGCGAGGGTAGAGGAAAGGCAGGTCCTGCCTGAGCAACTTGATGTCCTTTGAGGAGGACATGACCCACCTCAGGGCTGAGTGAAAAGCTGTGTGTGGAGTCTCCCTGGACTCGAGCAAAGCCTTTGACTCTGTCTCCCACAGCAGAGTCCTGGGAAAGCCGTCAGCCCAGGGCTTGGGCAGGTGCACTCTCTGCTGGGTTAAGAACTGTTGGGATGGCTGGGCCCAGAGGCCCTGGTATGATGGCAGATAGAGGCCGAACCTGAGCTGGTGTGTGCCCAGGTGGGCAAGAAGGCCAGTGGCCTCCTGAGCTTCTCTTTCAGCACTAGTGTGGCCAGCAGGACCTGGGCAGTGATTGTCCCTCTGAGCTGGGCACTGGGGAGAAGTCCTGCATTCAGTTCTGGGCCCCTCATGACAAGAAAGAGATTGAAGTGCCAGTGTTTCCAGAGAAAGGCAGTGCATTTGATGAAGGGTCTATGAAGTCCTATGAAGCATTGCTGTGGGAGCTGGGTGTGTTTATTCTGGAGAAAAGGAAGACATGGGGGACATTACTGCTCTTTACAAATCCCTGGCATCTGGCTGTAGCCAGGTTGGGATCAGGCTCTACTCCCAGGCAACCAGTGATGGGACAAGAGAAAATGGCCTCAAGCTATGCCAGGGAACATTCAGGTTGAACATCAGGAAGAATTTGTTCACTGAAAGGTTTGTCAGGCTTTGGAAGGTTCTGCCCAGGGAGGTGGTGGAGTCACCATCTCTGGAAGTGTTCAAGGAGCAACTGAATATGGCATTCAGTGCTCTGGTCTTGTTGCCATCGTAGTTTTCAGTCAAAGGTTAGACTCAATGACCTTGGACGTCTTTCCAACCTTAATGTTTCAGTGATTCTATATTCACGGTCCCTTCCAACCCAAACCATTCTATGACGCTCTGAATAAATAAAAAATTGAACTTAGGAGAAAAAAAATATGAAAGATATGTGTGGTCATTAAGAGACCTACATGAGTAATGGGAAAATAGAGTGGAAGCAAGCTATGTGATAAATTTAACACCAGTCTGTGCCTGAAGTAAAGGATAAACCTTCTGTATACATAGTCTTAAGGCATAATAAATGGTGGATATTGCTGGAGAAAAATGAACTGGAACAAATTGATAGCCTAGATGGCAATAAATTATGGAAAGAGGGGGTAGCTTCCCAGTGTCCTGCAAACACTGTGGCATGATTTGCTCCATAAAATGACTTGGGGAAATGATACCATTTCTCACTTTTTTTGCAAAGTTATTTTGGTTACTAACAAATGAAAGCATTTTGACCTCCTAAATATCCATCCCTTTGGGGGTCTGTTAGGGATCTAACCATCAAGCAGTTTGTTTGTGTGGTAAGTGTACAGAGCAAATACAAGATTTAGATTTTTTGAAGCACAATTCTAATGCTATTGCACATCCAGTGCATCATGCATTTTAAGTCACTGAATGTCATTAAAATGAGTGTAAAACATCACAGTAACACAGACCACAACCAGTTTCTGCAGGTATTGATATGCAGAGTGCAAAAAACAGAGTTGAGATTGTGTGTACAGATCTATTAATTATGAGATGGTATTGAAAATAAGAATGTACAACAGTTGGAAAACACGCTTATGATGTTGCTTTTATTTTGCACTGTGTTGTGTATTGTGCCATGTTGTGTTCTGTGTATGTTTTTTTCATTTCTTTCATGTTTCCCTGCAGGGTGAACCAGGACTTCCAGGATTCCCTGGCACTTCAGTAAGAGTTTTAACTTTCCCAAACTTTGTGGCATTATTGCGTGAGAAGAGAAAGTGGAAGTACAGGGTGGGAGGATCTCACTGAGAGATGTTCTTAAATACTTTTGGGGTTTTTTTTGTTTGTTTGTTTGGTTTTTTTGGTTTTTTTTTAAGAAGTTTGAAAAAGTGAAGGCTTTTGAAGAAGGCATGTGACAGGTTCCAATGAGAAGATGCTCTGCCACAATTTTGGGAGATTGTGAAGTGTGAAGATCAGGACTTGAGGCAATTAAAGCATTGCCTCAAGTGCATCAGACAGAGCAATACTGTGACAGGACTGTGTGGTTTCTGACAGTTGTTGAGTTGATTCCAAGTGGCCTTTGGTACATAGAGCCTGTGAAAGTTATAAAAGCAAATGAAATTTCAGTATTGAGTAGCTGAGTGTCTTTGACATGGACTGAACATGAGAGTTAGGGCAGGAGAAGAAAAAGGCAGTTTCTGATCAGAGGGAATGATCTTTCCTTGGCTTATATCTGAAAAAGTCCTGATGGAATATAAGACAAGTAGGACTTGATGTGCTGAAATCAGGAAAGCACTGATGAAAAAATTAAACAGAAAACAGAAGAGTGGGGTTTATCTTTCCTGTGGCACTACATTAATGTACATTGTGCATGCCCCTGCCTTCAGCAGTGCCTTCACTGATGCCAGAGACATCTCTGGCAGGGATGCAAGGATGTCCAGAGACTAGTACTGTCTGTACGAAGAGGTCATCTCCGAGTGAATGAAGAAGGATGTACCACTAAGTATGCAGAGGAGAGGTCTAGAACTAAGTCCAGTATGGGCTGGTAACAAAGCCGTTTGGGAGTATCCCTTTTACTTTCCAAGAAAAAAAAGATTAAAATTAGGAAACAGCACTCTTCATCTAAAGACAAGAATGAGAGGCTCCCTGGTAATTATGGGAAAGTCAGCAAGCAATTCCCTTACTCAGAATGTGGTAGAAAGTAAAGGAATTTAAAAAAGAAAACTATGAAAAAACCAGCCTATTTGAGTAAGAACATTTTGTTGTCCTGCTCAAATGTGATATTAATGATGGTACAGTAGTTACCAAGAAATTTTGAAAGATGTGTGTAACACCTGAAAATGAGCCTAACAGGTAGGGCATATCCCTAGCCAATCTGCTTGTTATGTGATTCCTTCTGCATTCAATATATCTTTGTAATTTAGAATAAAAGAAGATCTGGGGAATTTACTAACTTGTTTATATGATGAGAGAATGCATTTAGTTCTTGCTGTTTATGCAGCCACCCAAATCACTTCACAGGTCACAGTGTGAGCAAACCTTGTGTCAGTCTGAGCTCTTTAAGTAGAAAGCACCTCCCAGCCTGCAACAGGATTTGAGGAGCTGTAGCAGTTACCATGCAACTTGAAGGAACAGCAAGGGGAGAAAAATACCCTGTGGGGGCCATCACACCTCTGGCACTTTCTGCCTTGTATTTACTCTTTCCATCCTTTATGACTCTGCATTTCTATTGCAGGTGCATACTGAAGGCCTAAAAGGAGAGGAAGTAAGAGAAACTCAATATCTCTTCTTTCATTGAGAGGATATTTGAATGTAATTCTGTTGCTTGTTAGGTTAGATTTTTCTTTAAAATAGCACTTTACAGGGAAGGTGGATGGAAGCATTATCAGGGCATCGAGAAATAAATTTTCCTATTTACAGTGGAGAAAATAACCAAGAAAGGAAAAAGGGCAATGTCATTTTCAGATATAGTGAATCTTACATCAATGAGAAGTTTGAATTGTAGAGTCACCTGTGCAATTATTTAAGGACAGGCATGTGTTAACTTTAATGTTAATCTATATTTGAGTTTTATGCCTAGTTTGTCTCTGAACCAGGGCACTCAAATAGGGGGGACATATCCGTCGTCTCAGTCTGTTAGTCCTATCTATAAAAATATATCTATTTAAATTTTGATTTTTTGTTGGTAGATCTGTAATTTGCATTTAGCTGTTACTTAATACAATTGTATGCATCATGTAAATGATACTTTAAAGCCCTTCAGAGCTCTGCAGTCTTGGGGGAAATACTGGTGGAAGCTGCTTATGCAAAAACTGCTCTTCTCCACCACCAAACCCCAACACAGAGAGTTTTAGTGGAATATGCAGGCTATCCCAGCATCTTCAGTAGAGTTATTACCTTTGAAAAACAGAGAGCCAAATTCGGGTAAGTGCCTGCTGGGTGTGGGTGGATCAGTCTGTCTGCAGTCTAGTGAGTGCTGATAATTCGAGTAGCCAGAGATTAAGGAGAAAACCAGCCTGTCTCTGCACTGGTTCTTCAGGACTTGTGGGGAAAGGGGTGGTATAGGTCCTGTAAATACAGACAACATGTCTAAAGTGCCCATGCACATTTTCATAAAGATACTTTAACACTTTTTTAAAAAAAACCCCAAACATTCCTGTAGGGAAAGCCTGGGCCGCGAGGACCACAAGGCCAACCTGGACTTCCTGGACCTCCAGTAAGTTGTTTCTCTCACTACATGCAATTTCAGAAGCTGAAACTCAGGTTGGAGTGAGGCATATGAAAATCGTACGCATTATTCAGGCTCTAAAATATTTAAACAGTGCCCACAGCCTCCGGTTTTCTTCATTGCTGAGAGGAGCAATGAAGGAAGTGTTGTGCTGTGGACGGCCTGTCTCAACACAGGGAAGTGACAGCCAGGACATGGGCAGACTTTGCCTCAAGGCTGTTGTCATGCAGAACCTGACGGTTTTTCTATTTCTCATGTCCTGAAGAGCTGCATGGGCATTCAGCACATCTCAGAGGGGCAGTGACTGATAACTTGTGAGCTGTCATATCATGAAGGTCAGGGAATAGTTGCTCTCAAAGGGGTTGGTGTTATGCCACAAGGTCATGGCTGAAATATTTTGTGGATGAAAACTGAGTATGTGTGTTTATATTTCAACACAATTTTTACAACAATTTGTACAAGCCAACATTCTTAGTTCTGACTTAAATTATAGCCTATCCTAGTTATATTTTATGACCTAGCTCTGCAGGATGTCTTGGTTCAGACTGTCACTGCTGCCTCATTTGCAAACACTCTCTGTTTCCTCTCTTTTGAATTGCTTGTTGTGTTTCACTGTTGATTGGCTTTTGTAAAATTGATGGCATTGTGAAGATGTGTTACTTAGGTAAATCAGGTTTGAATTATGTAATTTAAATACAGTTGTGTGCTCTGTATTTAATCGGGGCATTGTCACTTTTCCATCTTGTTTACTCATTCTTTTCTGCTCACAAGACAACATAATTATCAGGTAGGGGTTGTCTAGGTAGCCATGCAGTAATGGTAGCACGAAACAGTTAGGAAATTGTTACATAGCTCACTAGTTTTTCTTATTCTGTTAACTTTCTAAATCTTTTCACTTTTAAAGGGAGAGCCTGGTCTGGAAGGCAAGCCTGGAGTCCCTGGTTTGCCAGGTCAAAGGGTGAGTTGCTTTTTTTATTTAGTCTGAGTCTCAAGAGGCTCGGGTCAGTTTTGTTCAATAAAGTTTGCTACTTTTACCCACCTTACTATACTTTTCTACTTATATAAGGTTCCGGAGGCCCGGATCCTTTCCTATATTCCTTATTTATGGCCCAGGAACTTTCAGCACCTCTTGGAGTCCACACGTTGAATGCAGCACAGGTTCTTTCTTTCCATGTGCTCTCCTGTATTTACATCTGCTCCTTACTTCTAAGGGGTTGTTTGATATGACTCTGAGTGTGCAGAACCACTACTAATGTGGTCAGTTTGAAATTTCAGAGAAATTTTGTTGTCCTGGAAGCCAAATGAGTGTAAAGATTCTTGCGAAAATTATTTTCTGTTCTGTTTGTTCTGTACTCAAAAAGAAGGTCCCCAAAAATGGTAGCTGGTGTACCATTCTCTGCTAGGAGCTTAGTTTTCCCATGTATGAAAAAATTCCGGATCTCTGACACAGAATTATGTCTTCACATATTTAAGTGCCACTAAAAGGTAAATTTCATAGTGGGCCTGATATTATTACACTCATATTCTGAACCTGCTTTTCCTCGCTTGAGCCTGTTCATATGAAAAACATCTCACTAGACAACACAGAATCAGAATATCCTGAGTTGGAAGGCACAATCAAGATCATCAAGTCCAAGTCCTGGCCCTGCACAAAGCAGCTCCAAGAATCCCACCATGTTCCTGAGAGTATTGTTCAAATGCCTCTTGAACTCTGGCAGGCTTGGTGCTGTAATCGCTGCCTTGGGGAGCCTGTCTCAGTGCTCAGCCACACTCTGCATGAAAAACATTTTTCTGATATCCAGCCTAAACCTCCCCCAGTTCAGCTTCATGCCGTTTCCTCAAGTCCTGTCACTGGTCACCAGAGAGAAGAGTTCTGTACCTGCCCCTCCTCTTCCCCTCACACAAGGAAGCTGTAACTGCAATGAGGTCTCCCCTCAGTCTCCTCTTCTCCAGGCTGAACAGACCCAAGTGCCCTCATCTGCTCTTCGTAAGAACATTCTTGTTGCCCTCCTTTGGACACTCTCTAATACCTTTATATGTTTCTCATATTGTGGCACCCAAAACTGCCCCCAGGACTCAAGGTGAGGCCACCCCAGAGCAGAGTGGGACAATCCCCTCCCTTGCCTGGCTGCCAATGCTGTGCCTGATGCCCCCAGGACAGGGATGTCCTTCCTGGCTGCCAGGGCACTGCTGACTCATGTTCAACTTGCCATTGACCAGCACCCCCAGGTCCCTTCCCACAGCTGCTCTCCATCCTCTCATTCCCCACTCTGTCCACATATCCAGGGCTGCCCCATCCCAGGTGCAGAATCCAGCACTATGGTTAATCTTCATACTGTTGGTGATTGCCCAGTCCATTTGTCAAGGTCTTTCTGCAGGGCCTCTCTGCCCTCAAGGGAGCCAACAAATAAGAACGGAAGTGAGATACCTGCTTAGCCTTTTTGGAGGCAGTCACTTGGGTCTCAGTGCTGCTCTTTAATAGGTCACTTTTTTAAGTAGTCACAGAGACTTGATGATAGCTCACTCCTTAAAAGAGATCATGGGGTTTGCCTGCAGCGCTTTGAGTCAGCACCAGTGCTGTTACCAGCCTGTGTGAGAATCTGTGAGCATAGGAGGGTGATGGGCAAACAACAGCACAACAGGGAAAAAATGTAACAGGTTTTCTACAGACTGTCCATTGGATTGGATGCTATTAAATTTAGCTATAGGCATGAATTTTAGGCATCTCCTCCTTGGGAAGACAGTGCAGTCTTTAGTCAGTACCTCAGCAGAAAAGGGCATTTACTTGCTTTCTTGTAATTTCCCAGATGTTTGAAAATATCACTTTAGCAAATAGCTCTGCAGTGCTTTACTCGTAAGCTGGTAAGTTAGGAATTATCCTGGTTTTAAAGCCTGCTGTGAAATGTTGTTTCTTGAATAAGATTAATAGAGCATATTATCTGGGTAAAGGACAGTGATCCATCAGGATTTGCAACAGGACAGAAAATGCTCTTGTTAATGATCATTTGATTATAGATGTCATTTGATCTGTTCTTGGAATTTTTCCCTAGACTCTGTTGTGTCTAACTAGTTAGACTTCTCCTAAGGGTCTTTATTAGTCACCAGGCATCTTAGATTAATAGATATATTTTTTTAATTAAAGGCCATTATTCAATGACTGAATACACGAGATGAATCAAAGTCCTGCGCTTGGTGGATCTACACAGATCCTGTCTGGGGGCAGGAGGTAACAATACCAACCTGAACCAAGCAACTGGGTTGTGTTCATTTTATTAGTCAGATGTGCCTGGCATCTGATGTCTACATTTTGACAATGATACCCTTCACATCAGGAGCACACTGTGTGAAGAAAAATGCTTTGCTATTCTGATGTGACCTGTAAGACCTTTGAGTGACAGACAATATTGTCCTGGTTTTATTAAAGTTGCCTAAAAAAGAAGGAGAACTCTCAGAGTCTGGTTTCACTTTAGGATGGTTTTGTGGGGTTTTTTTTGTTTTGGTTTTGTTTTGGTTTTATTTTTGTTTTGTTTTGGTTTGGTTTTTTTTTGTTTTGTGGCTCCTCCTGTCCTTCCTTTTCTTCAGTCAAATTGAAGAGAATTGAAGTGCTTTGGTTCTGCTCTTAAGTCTTTGATACCTGATCTACTGAAATATTTGTTGGAAATACAACCAGATTTTTTTCTCGATAGACACCAAAGGTGGAGATGTATGACATTCTCCTGGGAAGCATGCAGATCTGTGGCCAGTGCAGACTAAACATAGGGTTCTTCTGAAGTGTACTCAATAACTTGGATTTCAAGAATTTGCCTCTTTTTAAAATGTTACAAGTTCATTCAAGTTATTGAAATTTCAGAAAGAGACCGAGAGAAAACATTTATCCTGCAGCAGTACTTCTCACACAGGCATGAGGTAGGAGCTACCTTGACCATTTTGAGTTTGATGTGCTGGACTGCAGCTTAGTTTTATAAATTGTATTGATAAAATCTTTCCAAGTTCAAGGTACTACCAGTACAAACCAAAAAATAATATAGAAGTCTCACAGGGTAGTAAGAATAATCTTATGAAAATTAATGGAAAATATATTTATAATATAGTAACATGTAATTAATGTCCTTCTCCATGTTTAAGACTCAAGGTACGTAAATCACGCAGATAAGTAGTAGTAATAGTAATAGTAATAGTAATAGTAATAGTAATAGTAATAGTAATAGTAATAATAATAATAATAATAATAATTCTGTTAAAACTGGGAACTCCTGTGTTCAGGATACACCCTCCACCCAGAGGAGCAGTGTTAAGAGCACTTGTCAATGCAGGAAAGGTTTGTCCCTCTCAGCTGTCCTGGGAGAGATAAAGTTAACAGATCTCTGCAGGGCTGATGAGCTCTTCCTGTGTTTGGTGGTAGAAAAAAATACAGGTATTTGACTTTCCATTCTTGACCCATTTCTCTCCTGAATGGATTGTTGTATATGATTTTCCTGTTCAAGCTAGTCACAACTTGAATTTGGAAGTCAACACTATTTCAATTCTTACTTCTCTGTGTATGAACTGCCCTGGGTTTGAACCACCTTCAGATCCAAGGGAAGGAGAGAGCTGACTGGTAACTCCGGGGTGAAATGGGTAAATAATCCAGGAGAGAGAGAAGATTAAGTTTGCCTAGAAAATTAAGACGGCTTTTTGGAAAGAGCCAGTCTCAAGGTGCAGTCTCTCTCAAGGTCCAGAAGTCTTCACAACCCTTTACTTTGCCACAACTGCCCCAATTATCACCCATGATCTGGCCAACCCTGATAGTATTTTCATCCTCAACCTACAGAGGTGCCTTTGCTTCAAAATTTACTGATGTTATCTAATGCACATGGAGACTGCAAAAGGCTGGTACCTTCAGGGAGCTCAAACATTGATTAACATTGCTGGATTTCTTCTGGTTTCTCTAGAAATGCAGAGGTAAAAAGATGGGGCTGAAATGGGTCATCTTAGCATCCCATCTAGATTACAGGGGAAACAATTGGCATTTATGCTAGCAGTCATATTCATTCACAACTAAAGATGTTTCTGTGTACTTTGTACCAAATCCACCTCTGTTCCTGGGCCAAACCTCAGAGGAAAACATGAGAAGAAAATATATGGCCATTCTGGCTATTGGACAGCAAGCTGGGAAACAGTCTTGAGCTACAGCACTTTTCAGAATTTCACCTCTAGCAGAGTGGAAAAAACATTTTTCCGTGGTTTACTGTCTTCTGTATAGTAGATACCTTTCTGATGGATGGTTATGTTCATATTTATTTGTGAGTGTTTAAAATCTTCAGGTGACTTTGCCTGCCTTGGCAAAGTTCAGCCATGCAGAAATCAAAATGTAAGCAAGTTAACAAAAGAAATGAAAAAGGGATAGATGCCGTAGGTTAAGTCCAGAATGAAACCGTAATTGTCAGTGAGGTAAATACACAGATTTCCAATAAAACACATATTTTTATCTGTGGTCTTTTTCAAATTGCTGATAAAGGCCAATAGCATATATTTCATATAGTCAAAGGATACACAATCTTACAGATTTACCTGATTCTTACTCTAGGTAACAGAGCATAATTTTTAGGTTTCTCTCTCATAGTATTAGGCAGTGTGACATTTCACTGAGTTTTGCTCTCATAGGTATCATTTCTCCCAGCAAGTATTTCTGTCCTTTAGAGACAGACTATAGTGCTTCAGAGCAAATCTGTTGTAGTTGGTTTTCAGCTAACCTCCGAGTGGCCCAGAAGTACCCAGCACAATGGGAAACCATTCTCAGTCTCTCTGTATAATTATGTGTTGCTTTAAGGAATTTCTTAGTGTTTTGAAAACATTAGTGTTTCTCAGCTTTATATCCACGGAAAGAGTAAATGGCTCCTCTTGCATCTCTCATTGCTGCCACAGATCAGTGTTCCTGGGCATCAGTCTGGAGACAGAACAGTTGGCTGATGGGACATAAAGGAATCTATAACACCGTGTTGTTTTGATGGACACAATTAAGGATGCTTCCTATGTGCCTGTGTTGTGGTTTGACACTGGCCCAACGCCAGGTACCCACGAAAGCTGTTCACTCACCCTCCCCAGCTGTAGCTGGGCAGCAGAGAGGGGAAAAAATTAATCAAGGGTTCATGAGTTGAGAAAAGGGCCAGGAGAAAACATTTCAAGGACAAAACAGGCTCAACTTAAATTGCAAAGTGGATTTATTACTAACAATCAGAGAGGGATAATGAGAAGTAAAATAAGCCCTTAAAACACCCTTTTTTTTCCCCCCCAGCACCTCCCTCCTTCCCACGGACAGTGCAGGGAGACAGGACAT